>PVKB01003797.1:39027-114488 GCA_004027205.1 Ctenodactylus gundi
ATTTTTTTTTTTTTTTTTTTTTTTTTTTTTTTTTGAGACAGGGCCTCAATCTGTAGCCCAGGCTGGTCTTGAACTCACTATTTCAGTATGGAGCCCAGGCTGGCCTTGGACTCATGGCAATCCTCCTGTCTCAGCCTCTCAAGTGCTGGGATTACAGGCATGCACCACTATGCCCAACTTATGTGGTGTTAGGGAATCAAACTCTGGTGATTTCTGCAGAATTCTGAGACAGTGTGGGTCATCCCACATGAGAAGGAGCAACAGTCCTTGTTTGGATCTCTCTTCCTTCACTTATAAAACCACTAAAGCAATCCAGAGGACTCCTTCATCATAACTTCATTTAATCTTAATTACCCCCCCCCTCCAAAGGGCTGCCTCTAAATACTATTAACATTTGACCTTGAGGATTAAGTTTCAACATCATTCTTGGTTGGGACAAACCACACACAAAACACTGTCCTATAGATCTCTACTAATCTTAAACTCTTAAAATATCCATATTGGACAACATACTTAAACCGCATGGAGACCTGCTTTTAACCAGGTAGTTCTATCCTGGGCTTTTCATCAATTTTTGTAGAGTTCTCAATCTCACGACTTTGTCACATCTGCTATTAAAATACACTAGTGCAGGTATATTTTCTTAGAGGTAGCTGAGAAAACTTTGCTAAACGAATAGGAATGAGTGAGTGCATTTATTTCATAGTCAATTTTTAAAAAAGTTTTTAATGATGAAAGTTTCCAGATCTTTAATTCATTTCTGGAATGATTACTGGTGGTTTTACTCAGTTCAGCTACTTTTAAAAGATCTTTGTCCATTTTGTGAATAAAGCTTCTATTTCCTTTGGAATATATTTAACAGTTGACTTCAGGTTTGTTTGTTCCAGTGTGAAATGTACTTTATTGTCATATTCATCTTTGTTGAATTCAACAACTAATGTTTAGCTTCTTCTGTTATAAGGTAGCATTTCCAACCCATTTTCTAAAAATTCAGAATCAAATTATGCTTCCTCTCTCCAAATACTTCAGCCCTTTTCTTCAAAGGGCTCTTCTTAAGTAAGTAGTTGTGAAAATGCAATTTTTATTGTAATTCGGTAAGTTAAAAAATCAAGGGAACAATCATACACACACTCACCCCTGGGTACAAATTTAATCAATCCTGGGTTGAATTCTAAGAAAAGTTTTAATTGTGCAAATATACTGCATAGCATTTCACATATAAATGGCAGAGCCATCATTAGTGCCATCAAAATATAAAACATAAGAAGACTTTTCTAAAAGGATACAAAAATGATACTCAGAACTCATAAATCTCATTATAAGTGCATGTCGTGATTCATTCATGCAAGTTTTTATGTGTAGACAGGATTTTTTCTTTTGAATAATTCCATTGTAGCTGTGATGAAAAATGTATCGATGTAACAATGTATTATGGTAATGTATAACTTTATTCTATTTTCCTTTTTATGTTAGGATTGCTAAAAGCTAATTTTAAATGCCCAAGTGACAGAATGTGTCAGTAAGAAGGATGCTGTCAAGTTCCTTACCCTTTCCTTGTCTTTTGTTGGTACCGTACCACCTGGCCTTATTCTTCACGGACCACTTGTTAAGAAGGAGGCCAAAGGAATTCACATTTTAAGTCACAGGTAGCAGGGTCACTGTGCTCGCTACCTACCCAATCCTCCGGCAAACCTTACTTTAAACGTTTCTTATAAGTTTCATACAAGCAGAAACAAAAGCACATCCAGTGACCCATTTAAGTTGGCATGGGTCTTTTGCCTACACGGTTTGAAGAGAAGAGCACTATTAACCACAAGTGTGCAGGCTTAGAGAGTTATCAAGGATATCCCAAACAAATGGTCAGAGTTCGATGTAGGAATCAAGTGTTGGCATCCAAATCAGACAACTCCCGCAAAGGCTGCTAGGAAAGCTCCCAGGGTGCTGAATGAAGTTTGGGGTGCCAGGAAACTGAGTTTGCTCTGCCTCTTTGGAGAAGTGTTCCAAGTACAGGATATGCCAACCCCCACCAAGGGAGGCAAAGCCCTTCCAACCCGGTAATCTTAACCTTGAAGGATGCCAGCTACACAGGACCTGCCAGGGTATCAAGCCAAGGAAACGAAGATGAGAGCCCTCTGCAGAAACCATGAGGAAGCCAGGTTGGCAAGGGAATGGAAAGGCCTGCTTCCCACCTCCCTTCATCCCTCATCCTGCAGCCTGGCACAGACCTGGCGTGTGGGAGCAAGAGCTAGAACGTCAGTCCAATCAGATGAATGAGTTGGGCGGCTCTTCAGATTCCAGAACACTTGGAAATGGTACTTCTGCCAAAAGAGGCTCTGTCAGAGATGATCTCGGTGACAGATTGCAGTTAAAAACATCGTCTATTGAGCCTGAAAAACAGTAAATAAGGCACTCATTATTACCAGCACTGCCAAAAAAGTGCCTTTAAAATTCAGACAACATAACCATTACGATAATTAATGGAGAATCCTGGCTTCCATGGAAAAACTCAAAAGGCTAAATAGAAATGTGTTGCGTTTTGCATATCAGTGGAACATGACTGTCACTTGTTTTTCTGTGGGCTGGATGAGCTGCATGTACTCTTTTCACTTCATGATAAAAAGCCCACACTTGGGGAATAGATGGTCAGGACAGAGGTCTGTTTTTGAGGGAACTGCAGCTGGTTTAGCAGCCTTGGTGGCCCCATGCTCTGCCTTGGGGCTGGGTCTACCTGCCAGGACAACAAGTACATCTTGGCTTTGCTACCTGCAGTGCATGTGGTAGCTTCCAGGAAGGGTTCTGCCCAACTGATCTGGAGCTGAAGGGGCTAGGGAAGGCTCTGAGTAAACTCCCATGGAAGCCATGCCAACTTCACATGTGTCTCATGTCCCCAAGATGGCAGAGAGAGGTTCAAGAAAGACACAAATGAAGGAAGAGAGAGGAAAAAAAACACAGAGAGAGGGACAGAAAGAAACAGAGAAGTAGATATAAGTACAGAGGGACAGAAAAAAATTAAGAGGAAGTTCAGAGATAAAGATGGAGAGAGACAGACTGAGATGGAGAGAAACAGACATTGACAGAAGGGGAAAAGGAGGAAGGGGACAGATTGAGTCCACGTCTAGATAAAAAAGAGCTGAGTAGAATTTTTGCTGTAAACATTGGAAAAAGCAACTGTAATGAAATACAACTAATGTAGTCTGTAGTTTCCATCTGCCCTTGGAAGACACTACAAGTTCGCAGAGCCTGGTGATGTTCTGCGATGGACAACAGGAGTCCCAACTCAAGGATGCTGCACTCCAGCCTGCGCTACCCTGAAACAGAGCAGGGACTCCACAGAAGACAACAGGCAAGACATGATCGCGATCCGTGCCATCTGCCCAAGCCGCATGGATATCAAAATCAAGAACCAACCATATGTCAGCTCAATTTGTTAAGTGACACCTTCTTAAGTGTTATTCTTTTGTGTCCCACAATATCTGGAGTAACCTTGTGCATACTGTTCAAGATCGGTATTAAGATCATGTAGACTTCTGACCCAACTGACAGTTTCCCTGAACATTCAACAATCTAAAATATGCACACAGGGACAGCAGCATTCTCTCATAAATTTAAAAACAATAATATTTAAGTGAGCATTACTATTAATTTAAGTTAAAAATCTTTAAGATTGTTTTCTGAGTATGCTGCCCCATATAATTGTAATATCAGAAAACTTCAGAGAGACTTTTTAAGAATCTTTGTCTCTCAAGAGTTGAGGTCTTGCTCTGTTGCCCAGGCTGGCCTCCAACTCCTGGCCTCATGTGATTCTCCAGCCTCGGCTTCCTGAGTAGCTGGGACGATAGGTGCCTATCACACTGCCTGACTTTTCTTTTTGGTAGCAAACATTTCTAGATTCTTCCTGAGTTATGTGATCTTCCCTGTCTCTTTCATCAATAGATCTTACCTCTTGTCTGTCCGGTTAGTGGGCTTTCCCACCACCCCATCCTCTGGCTGAACTACCTTTCACACTCCTTGAGATGTTCTCACCTACCTCTGGAAGTTACACTAAATTTTCGGTCAGAGAAACTGCTCCTTCGGATTAAAGGTTCACTCATTTTGTCCAGAAATAGCTTGATAGTTTCCTTCTTTTCTGGACTTGTACTTGACAAATTCAGAACTTTTCCATTCACTTTTACAGTAGAATTGCTGAGCCCAAACCAGTAGAAGAAATCAAACAAGGCGTCGGCTTTGAATTCAAATGCAAAGCTCAGATTTTCGCCGTTAATCATCTCAGTCCCTGGAGGGAAAAAGTTCTTCACTACCTCTTGAAAATCAAACTGAAAGACAAAGAAACATTTTACCAGGCTTTTGGCCATGACCATCTTGTTGACATTGCACAATTAACAACTAACTAAATATCCAAAAAGTTGTCCTCTATATTCCTCTTTCGCCCTGAGAGACATTTAACACTTGCCTTTATTTTTTTAAGCCATATGTTTGTTTTTGCAGCATATTCCATTTAAGAGTTTGAAGTGCTTGGAGAAGTCACATCTACTCATATTCATTTCTAAGCACTGCCAGAAATTAAGTCCACTGTATTGGGAGCAATGTGTAAGCAGTGAGAACAAAGCGTGTGCCTGTGAAACCATCTTGCCCTCCTTACCATGGCCATGTTCTGCAGTCTGAAAATGGAAAGTTTCAGGGGGAAATAATATCTAAGTTTACTTAGAAGTTTTTTGTGTATTGTCATAATTCTGTGTTATTACTACTTGTTTATTTCTGAGCCTGATTTATAAATAAAACTGTTGTAGTTATGTATGTGGTAGGAAAAAACATCGTATCTATCGAGTTTGGAACCATCAGCAGCTTGGGCATATGTGTGATGTCTGGGAGGCCTAGGCACAGTGCCTCATGGACTGCGCACGCGCTCAGTGCCAGGGCCGGCTGGACTCACCCAGGCTGATGCTTACCTGCAGTCGGTAGCTCTCTCCGATCACTGAGGAGATGACCATGTCCATCCCCTGCTCTATCTGTCTTCTTATCTTGGGGTGCCTTGTGTTCACAAGAAAGGCGTATGTCCTTTCTAGAAATCAGCAAGCAGAACTCAGAAAGCAGTCTGTACACATGGAATAAACATGCAGTCTGTACACATGGAATATACGTCTTCTCAGAATATTTTATTCCTTTATAAATTTCCCTCAAAGTTCCCTCAGAACCTTCCTGCGACACCCAACCAGATTCCGAGAAGCAGTCCCAAGATTTTTGCAGGTTTTAAAGCAACTCTGAGCTACAGTAAAAGCAAGTTCAGAAATCACCTCTCCCCAGGCACAGTGGAAAACCAGGCAGTACAGCACGTACCCAGTGTGGGGGAGGGACAGAAAAATCTCCATGGCTGCTGTTCATGTCCTGCATTACTGGATATTTAAATCAAAACTTGGCTCTCACCAATATTTCCTCATTTACAAAGCAAAAATTGGCACAGTGTAGTGGAAAAGCTACTCCGTGCCTTCCACTAGCTCTCTGCCTTTCTCCAGCCTCTCCAGACATCTGGAATTCTTTCTGCCAGATGGCTAATCTGGGGTTCTAGAGATCAAGACGAGTGGAGTCTGTTTTTCCTCTCTTGTTCCTAGGCCCAGCACATTCTCAAGGAGAAAAAGAGTGTCTTTCCTGTTGGTCAAATATACCACATCACTGCCATGGCACACGGTTAGTTTTTCCCCCTGTTGCTCTATGGCGTATTCTCTTGTCCTATCACCGCTTACACTTGGTTCTGTCCATTCTGCATAATCTAAGAAAAGGAATGATTTTTTACTCAATATGGAATATTACCAACTACCAACCTCAACTTTCCCAGCTCCCCAGAGTCAAACGATTCTCTGACAAAGGCACAGGGGTACCCAAGCCATCCTCTTCTGTTGAGTCATAGACCAGCCATGATGTGGTTTTTTGAGAAATCAGTGTGTTGGTTTGGCTTTGAGATATCTCTGGACCAACAACAACGAAGGTTTATATTTTTAAGGAATGCATTTTAAATGACTGTATTAATATTATTTTTTCCTACCCATATTTTCCTTTAGATAGAAAGTACCTTGTACCTTCTTTGAAGAAAACAAGCCACTTATTACCTTTAATAAAACTTCATACAAACCAAACCAAAACCTTTAGGCTGATTACACATTTGGGGATACCATATCCCACATTGTGCACAGGTCGCGCACTGCACAACTCTAGGGGATTTCATTCCCATTTTCAAACATGTCTACCTGAATAATAATTATAACAAACTTCTAAAAACTTAAAGTAACTGTCTTGAGGAAATGATGTCTTTTCTAATTTGTATGGAAGTGTGTATTAGAATAGTGTCAGGGCAGGCATGTTCCCTTGATCTTAAACTTTGCAATCTAAACTTGACTCTAAGTTTTTATGTTATAGAACCTCTTCATTTGATAGGCTTTCTCAAAAATCTAACCAGTAATAGATTTCAGTACTTCTTTCTGCAATAGTTGCCGTTCAACTGTGTACTTCCTTTAGGATACTCAAAACCTTTCTATATCACTCTCTGTACTTTCATTACAATGTTAATATCAACAGGGTGCTTACTGTTTCTTTGGGTTCCCCTGAGAGGTCACTGCAGAAGGCGTTCTTGATAGAGCTGTGAGTCACCCTCCTAGAGAACACTTTGGCTTTCTGGTCGCCATCAAGCTGAGGAACACGCAGGACTCAGATGCTCTACCAAGCTCTGCCTCTCACTATGTATTCTGTCCTGGCCTCTCCTGCCGAGGGCATCCTGGCTTTGAACTGCAAGGTGAGCAGAGAGAGCTCATAAAGTGAACTAGAGTGAGTGCTTAGAGCATCTATTTGAAACTTGCAGATCATTTCTTATGACCTTGAATTCATTTTAAGAAAGCCACTCAGAGGCAGGCTTAAAGACTGTATCTTATCACAGAGCATTCTGCCCATGGGTTCCCACATATTGCTCTGAACAAGAGGAGGATGGGAAACTGGAAACATTTTCATATTTCAAGTTGAATTATAAAGTTGTTACCACTTAATCTGATATTTTGGAAGAAATGGCAAAGAGATGTGTCTAATATATAAAAACACAGAACATACAGTACCTAACCTGCTTTTTTCTCCATCTTAGTTTCCTTCATTTATAAAATGGAGATAAAATACACACCTTTCAGCTAGAGTAACCATGCACCCTAGTCGTGTGGGTCAGTCCTAGTTTGTATCTTTGTCTCTGAACAAGTAATAATAATGATGGGTTTTATACTCAAAAATGTCCCCACTTGGATGATAAACCACACAGGGGTGTCGTGCTAATTAATTACATCAGAGCATGCCGCTGACAGAGTGTTTGTTATGTGGAGAATGTACAAGTATCATCCTCATCACTCCAAGCATTCTTGTAATCCTGAAGGCCTAGAATGTCAGATCATTTCCTGCCTAAACAAAAAGTGGAGTGAGAAAGCTCAGAGACAGGTGCTTCTGCCCTACGACTATTAGAGATTTGCTCTGCAAGCTTATGCTGTTCTCGAAATGGTCTTACACACAGGTTCCTTATTTCTGGCCTTGTCCTGAACTGACATGTTTTCTCCATGCCTGACTCCAACCTCATCAGCATATCCACAGCCAAGTAAGGCGAACCCAAATGAAATTACTTATATACATGTTATGGTTTGGACTTGGAATGTCCTCTGAAAGCCTCATATGTTTAGATATTTATTTAATCATGGGGTTAATCCCATGCTGTTAAGAGGTAGGGGACCCATTGGAAGAGGTGGGCCAAGAGGGCATGACCCGGAAGGGGTGGATCATAGGGGCGTGACCTGGAAGGAGTATCTTCCTCACTAGCTGCACCTTTCACTCTGCTTCCTGCTGCGATGGGATGAACAGATTTTCCCCAGTGAGGCTCTCTGCCATGCCCTTTCACTGCTGCCAGTTGCCCACAAATGGACTGAGACCTCTTAAAACTGTGAACTAAAATAAATCTTTCCTCCCCATAAGTCATGGACGTCGGGCATTATATGTCTTAGTGATAAGAAAGTAAGATAATACCTACCTTTCGAGGTGTCTTTTTTTGTCTGTACATTAACAATGAACAGCATTGGTTTGCTCAGTATAGTTTCCCTGTAGTCTTTATAATCACAATAGTTGGTCAGTTCCACATACCTATTATAAAGCAGAAATAAATACAAATGTCATATACTCTACCATCTTAGAAAGGGAATGTATGCTGAAGTGTCTGTCACAGCCACAGACTCTTTAGGAGAAGACACGTAAAGCATGTTTTCACAGAAGTCACCATACTTTATACCTTAGAAGCAAATCTCCCTTTCTCAGTTATGGCTGATTGGTTGAGGGTTTACTGTGTGACCCAAAATTTGCCACAGCCTTTGGTTTGGCTTGGTGTCAATATTTGGCTCTCAGGGAAGAATTTACTAAGTAATTACGATCATTTATCATTCTGGCTAGAAAAATCTATTTGAAGATATAATATAATGTATCTAGATCTAAGTATGCCTAGATTAAGAATGAAATACAGTCCTTACTAATGGAATTAGCTAGGTCTTCTCCAGCAGAGTCATCTTATATAGCAGGTATGTCTAAATCCTTCCTTCTTTCTCTTTCTTCCTGCTCCTCTCCAAAGTCAAGCCCAGCCCATTCCACAGATTGCACAATGAACCAATATTTGTACAGATCACATCTCTTCAATCTTGAGCAAGTGCAAGTTAGAAAAATAGGACTGTTATTGGATTTTTACCTATATAGTCATTAAATTTGGCTTGTTGGTTTTAGTTCATTATTTCAGACTGGAAAGATTTCTCTGAATCTTGACTCTGTCATCCATCCTGTGGGCTTTCTCTCTTTTCTCTGCAAATTTTCCAAGAAGTCTTTCTATGTCTCTACCTATGCTGCTAATAAAAAGATCCACATGCAAATTAGCTTCCTTCCAGAGGATGGCTCCTTTCCTAACTACACCAAGCTCAGATGCCGTGCAGATGGAGGCAGCCGAATGGCATCCAGCAGGCTGAGGACTGCCTCTGCCATCATCCCTTTTAAACACAGACTGGGTTCCCACAGACACAGCTGCAGGCATCTGCATGGAGTGAACGGGCCGGCTGAGCTGACAGCACAGGCTGCCTTTGCTAACTGCAGCATGATTGTTTCCTATATTCTAGTTGTGAGAAGAGACAGCTCCAGGCATTTCTTTCCAGCCAGTTGTCTTCCCGGTGCATGACATGAAAATCATATTCTTGGAAAGCAAAGAGCTGCTGCAGGGAGCTGTGGGCACACAATTATCTTCGCATCCCTCCCTGCGCCCCTTGCCACAAGCCCCACAGATGGGACAGTGAACAAGACAGTGACCCAGGTGTGGGTCAAGAGCATGCAAGAGAGGGCTTCCCTAAAGCAGAAAAACACGGCTTCTGCTTGGCTGTCTCCCAACTTGGTTTCTTAGAAACCTATGTCATTATCTTTTTGCTGGATTGTCAGTCCTGATTTTGAGAACTTTTAAAATGTGGCCTCTGATAGAGCCTCTCAACCATTTCCTATCTTCTATTTCATGAGGCTTTGAAAGGAGTCTCACCTCCCAGCCCATGTTCACTGGCAGTAGTTCAGAGGCTGGTACTGAGGTGGTACTGAGCTGCAGCACTCCAGAGCAGGAAAGGAGGTGTGGGAGGGAAGGGGTAGGGGAAAGGCGTGGGAGTACAGGGCCAGGCCTGGGACATACCAAGGGAACAAAGAGGGGCAGATTCTGGGTTCTGTGCGACTCCTCCTCCACCTCTGGCCCACCTAGGCAGCACATGAGAAGGGGTGAGGTGAGGTGAGGGCATTTGACAGCCAGAGGGACTGGCACCTGTGTCTCTTGTGAGCAGGAAGAGAATCTTCTGGCCCTTCTTTGTCCCAGGTGTCCCACGGTCAAAATGTACTAGAGAAAAGAAGTAAAGGAGAAGGAAAGAAAAGAGAACTGCTATCTGATGGGCTTGTTCACTCTCATTCATTCATTTTTTTCTAATTTTATTGATATGTATTAGTGCAAAATCTAAGGTTTACAATGAAGTTGAGCATTTTGTGCACATACGTATCTTGTCTAGGTGACAAGGACTTTCCCGCTTTCCTTTTGTTCCTCCCCCTGCCCACCTCTTCATCCCTCCCCACCCTACCCCCGTGGTTCACTTTGTTTTTCCCTTTAAGTTCCATGAGATATTTGTGATCTGGGTCTCTCATATCAGAGAGACCATTCGAGGTTTCACCTTCTGCTTCTGACTCACTTCACTAAGCGTGATGTTCTCAAGTTTCTTCCATTTGTCTGCAAAAGCCTCCACGCTGTTGGACTTTATAGATGCATAGTATTCCATTGTGTATAAATACCACAGTTTGTGTATCCATTGGTCTATTGATGGGTATTTTGGTGACTTCCATATTTTAGCTATTGTTAGTTGTGCTGCTATGAACATGGGTGTACATGTACCTCTGTTATGTATTGTTTTGACCTCTTTTGGAAATATTCCCAGGAGGGTGTCGCTGGGTCTAAGGGGATATTTATTTCCAGTCTTTTGAGAAATCTCCATACTGCTTTCCAGAGTGGTTGTACAAATTTACATTCCCACTAGCAGTGCTGAAACTAGTCACACACCTATCACGACGCACCAAAATCAAATCAAAGTGGATCAAAGACCCAGACATTAAAAGTGAAACATGGAACCTCCTAGAAGACAAATTAAGCAAATATCTAAGACATAAGGATAGGCAAAGACTTCCTTGACAAGACATCAAAAGTAAAAGAAATTATTCCTATTATTAACAAATGGGATCTTGTCAAATTAAGAAGTTTCTGCACAGCAATGGAAACTATCAGCACTGTAAAAAAGAGAACCAACAGACTGGGAAAAAATATTCACCACCAACATCTCAGATAGGAGGCTCATAACAAGAACATACAGGGAGCTGAAGAAAAATAGGCCTACCAAAATAAAGGATCCTATTGAAAAGTGGGCAAATGAAATGAAGAGGCAGTTCACTCAAAAAGAAGTCCAAATGGCCAATAGATACATGAAAAGATGCTCAACATCTCTAGCCATAAGAGAGATGCAAATCAAAACAACGCTAAGATACCATCTCACTCCAGAGAGAATGGCCTATATCAACAAGTCAAATAGTAATCAGTGCTGGTGAGGCTGTGGGGAGAAAGGAACTCTCATTCATTCATTTACTCAACAACATTCATTACATCTGAGTGATGTGCTGGGTACCTGGAAGGCACATAGAGGTGCAGCTCAGAGCCCTGGAAGGCGGAGGGAAGGGTCTAGGGCAGGGAGTCTCCTGTACTCTTTCCGGGCCCCTATTTAGCTATCTTTCTATCGGAGACTATCAGTGATCTGGCCCAGGCAGGCAGGAGCAGCTGGAGAAGAAGATGAGGAGGGCAACTGAAATCTTCAGTTGCAAATGGGGACAGAATGCAAAGGATGAGACAGGGAAGAAACCACTGTGGCAACAGAGTAAGGAAAGGACAAGCCTATTGGCAGCATCGTGTGTGTGACTGGAAGAGAAGCCAGCCACCCCCTGGGATCTATGGTGAAGAGGTGTCACCTTTGCCTACCACCTTGCTTATGCAGGAGTTAAGCTACCACTTTCCCCAACTACAGGCCCCTGCCCTCTCAATACTCACAGTTGATGGTCCTCTTCTAGGGTGAGCTCATGGTGTTTGTGCATGATGCACTTAGAAAATCTGCACTTCCGTTACTTTTCCTATGACCCAAATGACAGTGCACTATTTCTCTCTGCCTATAGAATCAATTGATATCCAGTTGGGGATATTATTCAATTTTAACCTCACTGGATATTCTTCCAGTAAAACCACAACTTGAAAGAAAGGGACACAAACTTCACCCTAGCAATGATCACCAGTTGGAAGAGTAATCAATTTCCCCCCAGAATCCCATGGAAGGTTATTCTGAAAGCTGCAGGCCTCTGCAAGTGGTTATTTGGCATGGTCAGAGAAGGCAGCCCTCTAAGTACTCCATATCCAGGTTAATAAACAACATGTGCATATATTGTCCATCTGGAGTCTGAATTTAATAAAAAGCTGCTTACCTAATAAAAGTATAACAGACTTTAATCTGCTGTTGATCACTTGAGTACATTTTAAGGACTTTAACAGGTTGCAAACTTATGGTAAAAAAGTGTCATTATCCGTGTGCCATACATGTGTGAAAACATAGCCTATCCAAGAGCCCTGATACAAAAAAAATTTATGGACAAAAGATTGTGTCAAGATCCTCATTTAATAACCTTTGTATTTCTAACAAGGCTATAAATAAGAACTACAGCAGTCCCTCCTTATCTTCTCAGGATATATTCCAGGATCTCCAATGGATTCTCAAAACTTCAAATAGTACCAATCGGTATGTACAAGTACTGCGGTAACTCAACAATCAACCTAAAGACCCAGAAGGCTCCTAGGTAACCAAGATGTGGGCAATGCACAGTATGGGCTCATGAGAGCAGGGGATGGAACCAAACAGCAGACAGTGAGAGATGTCACCACGTTTCAGAATGATGCACAAGTTAAAACTTATTGGTGGTTTATTTCTGGAACTTTCCATTTAATATTCTCTCTCCATGCTCGACCACACATAACTGAAATCAAGGAAAGCTAAATTATGAATAAGGGAGGTATATTATACCTTTTTATTTCCTCTAAGTGCCACCTCTCCCTCATAGTTCAATTACTAAAAAAACCCACAATTCTAGTGAAAGAAGCAAATGTGATCATTCCTTTAAAATTCATTCTTACAAAATTTGCATTCATATGCCTCTAAAATAAAAAGCGATCAGAAGATCTACTTGCCAAGGCCTGCAGATATTTAAGTATGTGACATTTAATCACTGGGTTTAAAATGAGTCTTACTAAGCTACTTTGGGGACTAGTTATTTGGTCTTCAATCAAGAATATTTCTGAATTAGTAATGCAAATATCACCTATGTGCATTGAATATTTATTATAGTTACTGGATTCAGACAGTCAGCGTCTTTAAACTCATTTCTTCAGTGCTCTTACCTTGACTCTAAAATGTTTCTAACCTGGAACTTTCTAAGCTTATCTTCAATACAAAGATTGGAAGGCAGGACAATGTGAGGGAAGCCACTGCACTGCAAAGTAAGACCTAATTCACATCCTTATTCACTGGCTGAGTGAGTTTCATTCAGAACCAAGGCCCACTATAACCTGAGTGAGTTTTTTAACCTGCCTGAACTGTCCCCTCACCTGTCAGACAATGTCTCCTCCTGCATGATGTTAAACGCAGTATGTGGGACACGACATATATAGTGGGGGCTATAGTAGATGCTCAATGAACATTATCAGTATTTTTAATCCTGGCCAACTTAGCTGGCCTGTAAGGTCCTGTGAGCATGGGACTCCCAGCTGGGCTGTTTTCATTCGATTATCACGACGTTAGGAGAAAAGGCATCAGAAGGATAAAGGAGCTAGAATTTCTCATTCCCTGCTCCGACTTCTTTCCTCATCTTTTCATTTTGGAAGGCAAAGGACGAAGCTGAAAAAGGCAACATCTGAAAGATGAGACCAAGAAAAAGTAGTGTGATTTGCTTTTGGTGACTTAGGAATGGCCCAAAGATCTGCCCCTGTCTAAGATGCTGTCTGCAGGGCTTCCTTTAGGATCCGAAGCATCACCAGCATGACCTGGAGAGGTCCCTCTGCTCTAACACCGGAGGGAAGCAGGAATTCAGGCCTATGGTCTCAGAGAAAGGGAGAGAGAGAGAGAATTTCCATTACATGCATGAACAGGCTGGTGACACAGCTCATCAGTTAAAGTGACTGACTAGCAAGCACAAGGCCCTGGGTTCGTGTCCTCTGCATGGCATGAACCAGGTGTGGTGGTGCACATCCATAACCCAGCACTTGGTACGCTGAGGCACTGTGAGTTCAAGGTCAGCCTGGGCTACATCCGGAGTTCAGGGCCAGCCTGCACTACAGAGGAGTGAGACCTTGTCTCAAAAAAAATGGATAAACATATGAATATGTCATACTTTACTCCATTAATAGGTAATGCATATTTATCAATTAAGAATAAAACAAAGATGAAAAAGAAACCCTTGGATTCAAAAATAAGCTAAAAATGAAAACCAGGAGCTCAGATTTGCACATTCGGATTCACAGCAGCCTTGCTCATGACAGCTGAAAGGTGGAACAACGCAAGCATCCTCCACAGAAGAATGAGCGAACAGAGTCCGCAGGTTCCAGCAGGGGAGTGTCGCGCAGCCTAGACAGAAAGGGACGCTCACATGTGCTACAACACGATGGACCTGAAAGACACCATGCCAAGCAAAAAATAAAGGCAAATACTGTGGAATTCAATTTCTATTAGCTAACTGCATTCATGTGCCAGAAAGGGGAACGGTGGTTACCAGTGGCTGGGGGAGCAAGAGTGAGAAGTTTGAATTATTGGGTTCTGAGTTTCAGTTTGAGAAGATTAAAAATTCTTGGATGACGATTATGTTTGCACGTCAGTGTTAAAGTACTAAATGCCACAGAACTGTATACTTATAAGTGGTTAAAATAGGAAACTTTGTGTGACGCGTATTTTATCATAATTAAAATGAAAGTGGAACAAGAAGAAAATATGGAGAGTGGCAGACAGAAAAAGAGTTGCAAACACCACAAAGGTGTCTGGGTACGTGTCTGCCCCAGAAATAGTTTGTGGCTCTCCTAAACCTCTGCTGTGACACTAAGCAAAAGCTAACAGGGACATTCTACCCGTGGGGCCAAGCAGGGTGCCCGGCTGTGCTGCCAGGGTTGGCCTGAAAACCTCACGCAGAGGGTCTCTCAGCCCTTGAACAATTAACTCCTTTTTTTATTTCCTTCTCTCTTCCATCTGTAGTGAAACTAAGCAGCATTTTCACAGATGATTCTAACATCTGTGTCTTGAATCAAGGATACACATTGTTCATTCATGCACACACTACACTGTTATGAATGGTTACTGTGTGTGTGTAAACTCTGATGCTGCAGAGAACGTTCTATTCAGGCATGGACGTGGTAAGCATTTGCTAAACACCTATTATGTGCTAACCTCTGGGGACACAAAGATGAGAAAAAACCATGCTGCCCCCCAGAGACCTACAGGTGCATTTGAGGGACAGATATACCATCTCCATATAAAATGATAGATGACCCCTGAACCAAAATCACTGGTATCATTGGGAGCCTTTCAAAATGTAGAATCCAGATTCCTCCCCAGTTTTATTCAATAGAATCTGTATTTTTATCAGGCTTCCAAAGAGGTCTGCATGCTTGTTTAGAGTCTGAGAAGCATCAGTCTAAGACATATTCCTGCTGTTTATAGAGGCTTACAAATGGATAAACTTATTCAGACATGTAAAATCCTGAGGCATGCACAGTTCTCTGCATTCAGCTGTCTGGGCTCCATGGAGTTATATTCTGGTTATTTAAACAAAAAGAAGCATGAAGGATGGTTGGACTTAGAGCCGTGTATTGAGGTAAGACAAGCGCTGGATGAGAAATTGTTCTGTCAAGCCAAACACACCATCAAGGATAAGGAAAGAGCTAAGGGGGAGGCAGAACTCCAGGAAAAGCCACTGCCACCTTTGGGGAAGACAGGCAGACACGGGCCACTGCGTCAAGGACCTGGTGAGCTGAGTGTGGGAGGTTGACCAGAGAGCATCTGGAAATAAGGCAACGCTCTGGAGGAAGGAAGTCGGAGACAACGGCAGGGTGGCCTGTGGTGTTAGAACCATCAGATCTGAGCGTGGCTTCTGCCTGTGTGCCTTTTTTTTTTCACCTGTAAAAATCATCTAACAAAAGACACCTATGAGGTGGGCGACAGATTAAATAGCATCCATAACTGCTGATATAAAAACTAGCATTTGTCAAGTGTTCAGTACGGGCCAGTCAGTGTTCAGGATTTGCCCAGCTTAAACTCTGTGCAGCAACCCTAGAAGGCTGAAGGGGATTATTATTCCCATTCACATCCCAAGAAAATCAAATTACCCAAAGATCAAAGAAGTTTTCAAGGTCACTCAGCTGCTAATGTGCAGAACCTGGAATCTACACCTTCCAAACCGAGCCTTACGGACGCTGCAGCTCAATGTGTAGGCGAGGATGACTTCATCAGTGCCCTGGTTTGTCCTCCTAAGGAGCCATGTCCAAGACTCCAAGCAGAGGAGAGGTCGTGGGCAGGCACAAAGCAGCAGAATCCAGCCCCACAAACCGCATATGGAACAGTGGCAACCAGGCCTGGGCCAGTACAGAGCCCGCACTTAACGCTGCAAAACGAAGGTGCATTTCACCCAGCAAAAAATCTAAATGTGCGCTAGTCCTGATTCCATCCTTACTTCACCCTCTGAGTCCTGTAGTCCCACGAGGCTGCGCTCAGACCCAGGCAGCTACCGTGGAGTGAGGAGAGCGACTGCTACCATCCAGTATCTGGTTGGCTATGGGCAGGAGCAGATTACATCTCTGGTTGTGGAGACCTCCATAAAACTCCCATGCTTCCTTTCTCTTTTAGGTTGATTATACTACACAAACAAGGGCTAATGGAATTTCACTGATTTGTGGGCTCTAGACGTGCCCACAATGGGAACTGGGAACTGGGAACTTTGGCAATGGAAAGGCACACTTATTCCCCATTTGCAGCAATTTGCTGCAAGAACAGGCTTCACAGTTAAGCGACGCTGCCTAGTGTCCCTGGTAAGATCTTCTGTGCCCACCATCTCAGGCTGATTATTTAATCTGAGTCCTAATTTTTCCATCAGTCAAAAAAGGGACAACCACAATTGTGCCACCTTTGTAAGCCTTTGTGAGACAACACTTGCTAAATGTCTCGTACAATTCCCAAGTAAATATGAGTAGCCACCATTATTATTATTGTATGGTATTTATTTTAGTTACTCAGCCTGTCTACTTCTTGCTATGAGACCACCAAATAAGAAGAAATAGGGGATCCTTTAGGCTAGATGTTGCCATTACATGCCACTATGAAACTAGGGAAAAATAGATGTGTGCTGTGTGCTGTGTGTGTGTGTGTGTGTGTGTGTGTGAATGCGTGTGTGTGCTGTCTGTCTTTATGACAGTTAAGGATGATTTGAACTTTTAAGTGTAGAATGAGTAGATGTTTGGATAGCTATTACATACATCTGGCATCATAAGCATGTTTTGCCTGTAACACAGATAAAAATTCCGAGCTTGAAAGAAAAAAATAACAATAAAATCTTTCCATAAACTCCCCAAAGTAGGACAGTATCCTTAAAGCAGGCCCTCAGAGAAGCTTTAAAGCCCTTGGTAGCACCACCAAATCATCCCATCCTAGGTTTCCACAGCTTACTTAGTATGTATAGACTAACAAAAATGTATAAATATCAGAAAACAAACATGGGTGTGTAGGACAGAAATCATGCTCTTCCTCACTGATCCAGTAAAGCGTGTGGACATCGAGGGCAAAGGCTCTTAGGCCTTTGAGGTTGCTGGGGAAAGGATCTTCTGAAAGGCACAGCACAAGTTTTGGGGTCCTAAAAAGAAATCTTAATTACACCATGGGCTTATTCCATACCAAAAATATACACTAAGTAGAAAAAATGTAATTAATAGAACAAGGATTCTTAACCTCGATCCAAGTATCTCTTGAACTACCTGAATGGTTAGCAGCACTGGAAAATTATCTACATTTCTTGGGAAAAAGTTCTCAAAAGCCTTGTAGTTCAAAAATGTTAAAAATCCAGCACTTCCTGTTCTTAATACCTCGCTGCCTGGGCAGCTAGCTATTCTTAGTTAGAAGCCACCTCACACCTGTGGCAGGAATGCAATGGCCACAGGATGGGAAAGTCCCTGGAGTCCTGGACTTGCGGCTGCAGCTCATTTGGCAAGCGGGATGTAAGTGGTGGGGTCAGGCAGCCTCTGAGGTAACCAGCCAAGGCAAAGCCAGCGCGACTGTCCTTTCACCAACTTCCCAGCCCAAGAGAACCGGAAGAAGATACTCTGCCAGGAGGCTCATAGCGGGTGCTCTCCTGACCCCGCTGGCCGTAGTACAGTAGCCACCCTGGCTGCACCAGGGGATTACGACAGAGCTGCAAGGAAGAGGAGGAAGAAGGTGAAGAGTAGGAAAAGGAGACCAGGGAGAGGACCAGGAGAGGGAGAGAAAAAGACAGAAAGCTCCCGAGCTTGACAAACATCAGACATACGGGTGCATTTTGCAGATCAGAGGAACAGCAACTTCAGATGCCTGAATGCTGTGTGCTCCCCTCCTCCGTTCTATGAAGGCAAATATCTCCCTACTGCACATGGGCCAGCCTTTGCTTTCTTTCTAGAAGCTTCTCTCCAACCAGACCGCATTCCCTTTCAGGCACCTTTCATCCTTCAAGACTATGCATCCAGTTCTAAAAGTTAACTTTGCTGCCGTGGTGTGATCTCTATGAGACACCATGTTCCTCCCATCACCCAAATTTATTTTCAGGGCTCCTTGCTCTTCTATGGGGTAACAAGTCCCTCACACGATTGCTTATCCAATTAGAACCTGCGTAGATTTGTGCTTGCCTCCTGTGTGTCACTGGTCACTGTGGGCCCGTTGTGTACAGCACTCTAAACTGCAGGGACTTCTTTTTAGTTTTCTTTTAAGTTGGATGTGTCTAGAGCAAGAACGTAATGACAGACTTTAAAATTATTGTAAATTTTGCAGTGCAGCTTACTAAGATTGGGGTGCATGGCTCTGTCAAAAGCCTTACCCATCCTTTCAATTAATTCTGGAGGTTTTTAATTTTTTACACCTTGTTCTCAAATACAGCAGTTAACTTTTTTTTCAAAACTTTCTAAATCTGATTTCTGACTCAGTTCCTCCCACTGTAACCTGCTTGTGGGTTAGAATTTTAATTTCACTAAAAAAAGAGAAATTGTTGCTGGGGAATGGGTCCTCGGTATTTTGGTTTGGAAAAGCAAGTTTTATTTGTTTTCTCCAGCAACTTTGAAGAAGGCACTGCAGGGACTATTTACTTGGTCTTGGCTTCTTCCTGGCCACATAATGCCCAGTGCTGTCTTTTCCAACAGCAAGGTTGTTACACCTTCCTAGCTGATGGGCTCACTTATCTCTTAATCAAACTCCAGTCTACACTTGACTCTTAGAAGTACTGCAGTGAAAATATGGGGGAGAGGGTCCAAAGGGCCCAAGAATCAGGCAAGACCCTGGGGGCCTCCATGTATGCAGGCTGCAGATTAGGCCCAAGTATTGCATAAGATTCCAGAAGCTACATGTGCGGCTTTTATCAGCCCAAAACCTCTGTGTCCTCTCACTGCCCCCGGAGCCTTAGGCTGCACCTGCCCAGCCTTTGTTCCTTTCTCCCCCGGGGTGGATTGCTTGGTTGGCTGGTCGGTTGATGGAACACTACATGGAGTCCGGATAGAAAACTGTGAACTTCCGTACGGTCTCCGCCGAGTCCCCTCACTGTACAAGGCCAGCAGCGGTCAGTACTGCACGCCCTCTCTCCCTGTCCTACATCCACTTGCCAACTCTTGACGCAGGATGTGAGCCTCTGCCCGCGAACATTCCCTAACGGGTGTGCCCCCAATCTGAGCTCATCTGACCCAGTTAAGGAGCTGCAATGGAGAAAGAAAAAACACCAGTGAGCGCATATGGGTGGGGGCCCCGAGAGTCTGCCGCGCTCCCACACTGCCGCCCGGCCCTGACGCCACTGGGGTTTTCAGGCTGCAGCTGCACAGAGAGAGTGCCGGCGACTCCAGGTGACCCGGGCAGTGACAGTGCCCAGAAGCAGCACAAAACGGGGCCCTGGGCAAAGGGGACACTCAGGACATTGCGGGGTGGCAGCAGATGCAGAACGAGGGCCCGGGCGAGAAGCCCGCGAGCGAGGGAGACTACCCACCTCCTGATGCAGCTGCTGAGGCGGTAGAGCTGCCCGTCCAGGCGCACCAGGCCGTCGCCGAAGACGTTGAAGCCGCCGCGCGCGGCCTCCGGTTCGCCGGGCACCACCAGCTGGTCGCCGCGCAGCTGCAAGGCCCGGGGCTGCAGGCGCAGCAGCTGCGACAGCGGCAGCACGGCCAGCTCGCAGTCGCACGTCCACAGGCTGCGCAGCTCGCCGGACGAGATGGAGGTCAGGCTCGGCCGGGCCGCCCCCGCCGCCATGCCCTCCGTCCGCCCTTCCCGCCTGCGTCCGCCGCGCGCGCGGGGTCCCCCGGCCGCCTCCCGCGCCCCAGCGATCGAGGTCGCCCGAGCCTGCCTGCCGCCCCGACGGCCCGTCTCTCCCAGGAGCGTGGCCAGCACGGCGCGGAGAAAGGTCCCGGCCGCGCGGCCCCTTTTATGGCCTCTGGCCCCCGCGGCGCCGCCCGGCCCACGGCCGCGACCCGGCGCGGGCAGTCACCCGCCCCAGAACTTGGCACCCGCCCGCCGCCCGCGGCGCCTGCTCCGGCCCGGGCTGAGTCACCGGCGGGCGGGCCGCTCGGCCCCGCCCTGGCGGCGGACCGTCCCGAGAGGGTGGGAGCGACCATCCCGTGCCAGGGCGGGCGCGTGGCGGGCACCGGCGCGCGGCTCGCACCCACCCCGGCTCGAACGCCACACCTCGATGCCCTGGTCGGAGGAGGCGGGTACCTCACTCCACGGGCTCCACCTGGGCGGAGGCGGCACCTTATTTTATTTATTTCTTGAGACAGGGACTCTCTTTGCAGTCCAGCCTGGTCCTGAACTCACTGTGGAGCCCAGGCTGGCCTCCAACTCACGACCGTTTTCCTGTCTCAGCCTGCGGAGTGCTGGGATCACGTGCGCCACGACGCCTGGTTTCTGTGGTGCTGGGAAATCGAACTCGGGTACTTGACTTAGCACTTGCTAAGCAGGAGCTTTAACCGCTGAACCCTTCCTCTAGCCCCTCATTCAGTTTAATTACACAAGTATTTCCTGAACGTCTAAGAGGCGCTAGCAAGGAAGCTAGGCTCTGAGGTGACCAGAACGAATCAGCACAACTCTGCCTCCACCCAACTTACAGTCCGATAAAGAAACAGGCAATCTAGCGATGGTTGTTTTGTATTAAATAAAAATTCCTGCTTTGGGCACAGCGGGATGATAACAGAGGAGAATCTAGGCCTTTGGGGGGCTTCCTGATGTGATTTAGGACTGTAAGCAAAACCCAAAAGCTAAATATAATTTACAAAATAGCTTTAATTTCATTTTTGGATACCTCCAGTGAGGGCCCTTACATCGTTTAATCAAGCAAATAAAAAGTCCTTGCCCACAGCTCATTTAACTCCTAGAATATAAATGAACTTCCTTCCCATCCCCATTCTACCTTCCTCCCCCACTCGACTCCTTTACCAGGATCAGTCTTATCCTGGGCCTCAACTAGCACATCTCATTCAGGGAATTTGCCATTACTACCAGATCAATCTTTCAGACAAGGAAGGCGAAGCCATGTGAAAGGAGCTTGTGAAATCCTTTTGCACAGTGATAGGAGACTACTGCACAGAGAACGGGCCAGGGGAGGGGCAGGAGGCAGGAGTCACCCAGCCACACCTCAGCGAGCGCATGCTCACTCCAAGCGTCCATCCGCCGCTGCTCTGCACCAGGTACCCATTGAAGTTCTGAGGTCGGGAACACAAATAAGAAGAATCAAAAACAAACAAATAGTAGGACTCTGGCGATCAGGGGTACAGCAGACTCGTGGGCTAAGTCCTGTGAGACCAAGGTTGGGTGGCGGTTGGTTCTGCCATGGACTCTCCAGGAGGGCACTCAGAGAGCATTAGGTGTGGACTGAGCTTTGAATGGGAGTAAGCGCTCTCAGGTAAGTGGGCATTACCAACAAGAAGTTGGTAGAAAAGATTCTGGGCCAGTATGTGTAAAGAAAGAGTGGTCTGTTTGGAGATTGGGAACTTCTGAGTGGGTGATGTAAGACCATATTCATTAGCAGTGAGAGGGGAGAATTTTATAGGAGAAGAAACCGGAAAGAAAAGTTGAAGTATGTTATGATGGGCTGTGGGAGTCATCAAAGAATTTGCATTCTGAAGGCAATGGGGGGTCTTTCAGAGTTTCTAAGGAAGGAAATAATATAATTATATCTGAGTTTTTGTAGATACCTTTGGTTATGACAGTGTAGATATTTTGAAGTAAAAATGCTTCGGGAGAAACCGGATAGGCTGATGAAGTTCTGAAGTGACAAAGGCTGTGGGAATGGAGATGATGAATGTGGGACATATTTTGAGCTGGAGTCAAGAGAGTTTCATATGCAGATAAATGAAAATGAAGAAAGAAATTCATTAAATTTCTCCCTCTTGGCTACCTTGACAGGTGCACTACTGTTAATGAAGCTGGGGGTTGTGGGAGAAAGAAAAAAGTTTGGAAAAAGAAGATGGTGAGTTCAGGTGGGGGACATGCTGACTTTGAGCTACTTGTGGAACACCTAAGTGGAAAAGTTCAGGAGGCTGGTAGTTAGTTAGCTGGGCATGAACTGCTAGAGAAAAACACTGCTAATTATTGAAACCAGAGATGGGAGCGTATTAGCCTATCATCACTGTAACAACTATCTGAGGTAGTCAACTTCTAAGGAGGAAAGGCTTATTTGGATTCACAGAATTTAGATGTTTTAGTCCGTAATTTCTTGACCTGTCACTTTGGGTGTGTGGCAGCACAGTATATATGGTGTGAGTACGTGGTGGAAGAGGTTATTCACCTCATGGAAACCACAAAGTGAAAGAGAAAGGCAGAGGTATCAACATCCCCTTCTAGAACATGCCCCCTAATGCCACCAGACTTCCTTCTACTAGGCCCTGCCACCCAAAGGCTCTACTACTTACCAAATAGAACCGTTAAGCTGGTGACCAAGTCTTTAATTACCAGACCTTCATGGGACATTTAAGACCCAAACTACAGCATATAGCTTTTAGCTATTAAGTGATAGAGATGAAATGTGAAGTCAAGTATTTAGTTCACTTCAGCTTACGTTTATTGAATATCTATTATCTTATATTCTAGATCAAGTGCTTAGCTGGAGAAGTAGAGTTGAATAAATAGATGTTCTCTCCTTAATAACGGGAGGAATGCAGAATCAGCAAACCCAAGTCTTCTGGCTCCATATCCAAACACACTGATAAAATCTGATTATATTTTGTCTCTAGCGTGTCTGTGGTCCACTTGGTGGGGCACACATTCAACAACAGCTGCAAACATTACTTCCCCAGTTAGTACAGTCAATGAGGGCAGGTCCCACCCAGAGTCCCACCGACGTCCAGCGTAGACTGAACTCAGCAATGACTTGGATGCCCTTAAACCTGCACTGTCGGTGGATGATTTGGCTTTGTTGAGGGCTAAAATGTTATATCAGTTTTACATCAGTGATATGAGTTTAAAATCAACATAAGATGTTTCTTCCTTCAAAATCTGTTGTCTTATAGTAAAATATCTACATTTATTATCTGAGAATGAAGTAAGATTTTTCTTTGCATAGTTCTCTGATTTCATAATTTTTCTGCCTTTTCCAAATGCCTGTGCTGTTTTGTAGAGAAAAATATGTTGAGCATAATAACAACATTTTAAAGATGCTTTGTTGAAGTGTTATCTAGAGGTTTCATTTGATGCATTTTCAGTAAAAACACCTGCATTTCTTTATGGATAATTTACGCACTACAAAATGCCAGGGAAAGACATGAAAAATTGAATGAAAAAAATAGTGTTTAATATAATAACTGAAAATCACTGAAAATCATTGGAGAGTTACAGAGATGGCTTCCTGTTTGATTTCTTTGTCATTGCTGAAGTATCAACCAGGCAAATATAATTACTGTTAGTGAAGATATTTCTTTTTACATCAGTCATTTGTTTATACAGTTCTTTTCATATTGTAGGATTTCACTTTTGCTTGTTCTCGTTTATGACTATACGTATATTTTGAAATTTTCATTGTCTTTGTAAATAGTATTTTAAACCACTGCAATTTTCCAGTAAGTGGATGTACTCTTGTTTGTCTAGAGACTTTTTTTAGTAGTACTGGGATTGAACCAAGGCCTCAGCACTGAGTTATAGCTAGTCCCAGCCCCATTTTGTTTCTATTTTGTTTTTGAGACAGGGAGGGTATTGGGGTTTGAATCTGGAGTGTCATCCAAAAGTCTCATGTATTTGGATGTTGTGGATTGTCTATGGAGCCTGTTGGGAGATTGAGGCCTGGTCTGGAGGGGTGGATTCTGGTGTGTGGGTTGGATCATGGATATGTAGATTGGATTGTAAGGGTGTGGATTGGATTAGAGGCGTGTGGTGGATTAGAACCACATCAGGAAGGGATGGAACACTGAGGCTGGCCCCAGAAGGGGAGAGTCACTGGGATGGTAACTGGAAATATATCTGCAGTTAAGCTCCCCAAAAAGACTGAGTATCTTCCCTGCCATTTACTCCCCAAGACTTTAGACTCTAACCTCTGCCATGAAACTAATCCTAGGAAGGATCAGTGGCCTCATTCTTGTCAGATCCCACAGAAGCTGTTTCAGTTGTACACTTGTCCCTGCAATTCCTTTCTCCCATGGCTTGTGAAGGAGACACACAAGATAGTGAAAACTGCAAAAGTTTTGGAGTTTAAAACCTGGTTCATGTGTGCTAGCCATGCTATCCTAAGCAAGTTTCTCAAACTCTCTGATCCTTAAGTTTTTCATCTGCAAAATTAGTGCCATACAGGGAAAGGCTGAAAGGCAACACCACAAAGAGTTCAGCGTTGATGACTCCTTGACCAGGTTCAGTATCCAAATTATGTCTGTGGCCTTGAACATTTCACTCTCATGTTCTTCCATTTCCTCATGTGTAAGTGGTGTGGTTGGCAAGGCTCAATGAGCTAATGCTAAATATTCAGAGCAGCATCTGGCACCCAGGAAGTGCCACCTATGTGCTTCTATAAGAAGCCACAGGATTTCTATATGAGTTCAATGAATTGACAGCCCATATATAACAGGGCACGGTGCCTGACACACAGCAAGCCTTGACTTACACCCTAAGCCAGCTTCCTGTTTTCTCCTGTATCTCTCCCTCTTCTTGACCACTGCTTTTCCTGAGTCCCAAGACTCTGTCACCACCTTCCCTTATATTGGATGACTTTGTTCAAATCTTTGACTTAAGTGACATTTCCAAACAGGTGATTTCCAATTTCTAACCCCAAACCAGAGTCCTTTTCAGATTCTCAGAACAACCCACCTGACTCCCTGCCCGGTTTCTCCACGTGACTTTCCACTGGCAGCTCCAACAAATCACCTTCCTCCTACCCTGTCGGGCTCACCGTCCTGTGTTCTGCATCTAGGGAAGAGTCTCCCTTCCTCCATCCCTTCTTCCTCCGTCTTTCTGTCCTGCTTTCACTGTCGCTCTGCTTCTCTTTCTGCTAGCTGAATGCCTGCATCCACTGGCTGGCTCCGGCTTCTGTTGGTTTCAGGCATCATTTGCTCCACCCCACCCCCACCCCCCACCCCCAGCGCGGTCGATTGCATTTAGCTTTCTATCCCTTCTCCCTTTATTTCAGGAGCTGCCATACACATCCTTGGCCCTCCTGTCCATCACTCTCCTGCATAGGTTACGACTGAATTGTGTCCCCACACATGCATATACTCAAGCCCTGACCTCCACCCCACCAAGAACCATAAGACCAGGCTGTATTTGGACATCATTTAGGGAAGTAATTAAGATTAAGATTAAGTAATTAAGTAAAGTAAGTATGACTAAGGTCAAGTGTTGGTCATCTTAGCATCACCGTGATGAAATATTTGAGGAAATCAACTTTAAAAAAGAAAAGATTTTTCCGGGATGATGGTTTAAGGTTTCTTCCCATGGCCAGCTGATTTCATTGCTTCTAGGCTTACAGTGAGGCAGAAATATCATGTGACAGAGCCATTAAAACCTGAACTTCATAGTTGTACTTTTGGAACTTTGTGAGTCTCTGGAACCCCACATTAAGACTAATTTTCTGTGACCAGGTTGTGCTTCTTACGGACTCCATTTTGTTAAGGCCATGTGACCAGGCTGCTTTCTGTTAAACTGCTTGAACTACTAACTGCCCCTTTCTGCCCCTAATTTGTAACAAGCCCGATAAGAATAATGATGTAAAATCACCCCACCTATGCTTCCAAGCTCCTATAACAATCTTCTGTTAAACTTGCTAGGAGCAACTCTCTGAAGACTCGCTTGGAGTCCAGGGACAGCCTGGCTGTAATAAACCGTATCTTGCTTCTTTCTTCAATTGGCATATGGTAGTCCCTTAATTTCTTTTTATAACAATCATGGTGGAAGAGCATGGCTGTGGGGAGCTGCTCACCTCATGCAACAGGAAACAGAAAAGCAGAAAGAGAGCCAGAGGGAAAGGGGCCCGGGGAAAGATGCAGCCCCCAAGGTCCTGCCTCAGGGGTTCACTCCTTTCAATTAGGCTTAAATTTTGATTGTCTTTTAATATTATCATTCAACTATGAATCGATGAATTGATCTATTGATGAAATTAGCTTCCTCATGATCCAATCATCCTTAGAAAGTTGGCCTCTGAACACATGAGGGGTCATCTCAAAACCTAATCATAAATTGTTATAAGGATGCAATCCTAATCCCACAGGACTAGTGTCTTTATAAGAAAAAGGACTCCAGGTTTCTGGGTACAAAGAGGAAAGGCCATATAAGGATACGATGATAGGCAAATAAGGAAGAGAGTCTTTACCAGAAGCAGAATTTGCATCTTGAGCATGAATTCTAGCTTTCAGCAGTACTGGAAGGTAAATGTACCTAAGCTGCCCAGTCTGTGGTGACATGATTTGAGAAGACTTCTAACTCTCCCATACACACTCTTGGCTTTACTCTTGTGGACCATTCCTTGATGGTGGGACTGGTTTTCCCTTGATAGTACTGTCAGACTATTCCTACTCCATGGCCCCTTCCTAACTTTACACACCGTCATTTACCTTTGAAGACATAGTTTAAACACCACCCACTGAAGGTTAAATTTGACGTCCTCCCTTGTTGACCCATAGGACAAATGATACGTACTGAGATGTCTTTATCAAACCATCTGTTAACACAAGTGTTGTGTTGTGTTATGTTATTGCTTTGCTTGTCTGTCTCTCCCACTAAACCAATGTGAAAGAAAAAAAAAAAATGACAACTACCTCTTATGCCTTTTTGTTCCAAGCACAATGTGGTTTCATAGATACCCAACTTACTTTTGTTGAATGAATGAATAAATGAATGACAAATAGCATTGTGTCATATTTATATACAAAGCTCTCCAAACAGTGCCTGGCATAAATAAGTGCTATTGAGTGTTTATTAAATAAATGAACAACGTATACTGAACATTCTTCAGATCATTTTTTCTGCAATTGTAACTGTCAAAGTCTGGTAAAAGCTAAAGTAAGAACATATGGAGAAATACAAGCCCAGATTTGCAAAAGAAATCTATTCATGCAAATAAATTCAGACTTGTAGTCATTGTGCTGATTCCTGACAACGTTAGTCAAGGCTGAACTAGGATGGAAAGTTTCTTTTCTTCCTTCTGTGCTTGCCTCACTGGGATCTGGCTGTGTTATTCTGAGTTCTCTGCCTGCCGTCTGCCCAAATAAACACTTCTCCAAGGTCACAGGGAAGCCTACCCAGGCCAGTTGGTTAATTTTGTTTATGTATGTTCTTTGGCACTTGGGTAACATCTTTTTAATTGCTGGTGGGAGGCTCAGTGTTGTAAGGCATTGAGTCCAAAGTAGGTTAGGATGTTGTGGCAGCTGTGAGCACACAAAGAGAGTTCAGAGGAAGATCACATGCCTGCTGAGAAGGGTGAATCTGTGGCTAAGAACCAAGAGTGGGAACAGAGGACCGTTTAAGCCCTACACACACTGGCTGAATACTTGCAGGAGCTAGGTGCTTCGGACTCAGAGATGCCTAAGACCTACTGCCTGTCTCTGGAGGCCTCAAAGTCAAGTAAACTACGAGCGATCAATAACTGTTAGAAATGTTGCAGGTGATGGAGGAGAAATGATAGGAACATAAGGACAATCAGATATGTAGAACACCTACTTTGGAAGACCATACAGCCCAGAAACAGATGGGCTTATTAAGTGTAAGAGGCAATCCAGGGTAATGCTTGAACTATGAATGGTCTTAGATGCAGCTGAAATCTCATTTGAAACATTTTGTTGAAAATATTTTAATATTTTCTATGCTCTTTGATGACTGGCGTCTTCCAAGACCTTCTTGCATTGAGAGAGACTAGCTTTCCAGGGTCTAGTCAATTAAACAACTCACGATTTCTCTCAGGGACAGGATTGACATGCAAACTTACCCTTGCAGGACAAGAGGTCCTTTAGCTATCCCTCCAGTCCAGGTCCTCTGTCTAAATGGTCCCAGGCCAGATGATAGAAAACTACCACAAAGGGAGCCAGAGTTATTGAAACTAGGCAAACCTAAACTGTTTACCCCACTCTGTCTGCCTGGCCTTTCTGGAGGGAACTCCAAGAAAAGCCACAGTCCACATTTGTCCCTCCTTCTTGTCTCTGGCCTGCTGACCACTCTCTCGCCTGTCCTGTCTGGCTGTGTGTGACCTGCCGTGCTTCCTGCCTCTAAGACCTATAAGCACATCAAACTCTCTTCTTTCTTGTGTTTCTCCTTGTCTCTCCTCTTATAGCTTCATCTGACTGACCATCTCATTAAAAAAAAAAAAAAGACAGAAGATGGCTCTCTAATGACCACTGGAGATTAAAGTTCCACCCTGAATAGCCCCTGACCAGAGGCTCTGAGAGCCTTTTCAACTGTGGATTTATAATTCTAAAATGAGCAGATTGGGAAGGCCAAGAAATGAACTCAGAGGAACCCCTAATACCCTCAACACCATTGCTGCTTCTGAAAGAGGCAAATATGGGGCCAGGGGAGTAGCTCAGTGGTTAAAATGCTTGCCTACCAAGCACAAGATCCTAGGTTTAATTTCCTAGCTCCATACAACCAGGCATGGTGCTGCAAGCCTGTAATCCCAATACTTTGGAGGCTGAGGCCGTAGGATTGCCTTGAGTTGTAAGCCAGTCTGGGTTACACAGTGAGTTCAGGACCAGCCTGCATTACAGAGCGAGACCCTGTAGAGAGAGAGAGAGAGAGAGAGAGAGAGAGAGAGAGAGAGAGAGAGAGAGATTCATGGGCCAAACTAATGAAAGAATTCTTCATTCCACTTACAGCATCAAGCATAACTGATAATGATGATAGCTAATATTTAGTTGGACCTCTCGGGCCAGATACTGTTCTAACTGCTTTCAGTGGGTAATCTCATTTAATTCTCCAGCTTAGAGATTGTCCACATCCCCAGTTTATGAAAGACACACAGGACTCCAGTAAGTCGCACCAGGTCACATAGGTGGTACACTGGAGAAGCACTTTTCATAAGCTCCTTCCCACGAAAGGGGCAGATATCTTTGGATTATTGTCACAACACATCTTAGACTTGGGTAATTTATAAACCACAGAAACGTATTGTTCACAGTTCAGGAGAGTAGGAAATTCCAAGATCAAGGTGCCAGCTGATATGGCCTACTCTCCGCCTTCCAGATAGTGAGTGCCTCCTAGCTGTGCTCTTGCAGGGCAGAAGAGCCAGCGGCTCCCTTCCTCCATTGTCATTTAAAGGACACTGATCCCATCGTGAGGCCCGCCCTGGTGACCTCATCATCCTAAATGCCCCTTATTCTCACATCTCATACCACTTCTTCACGCCGGTGATTAAGTTTCAAGGTGTGAATTGAGAGGGCACAATGACAGTCACTAAGCTGACAGGATGAAAGATGGGAAAGTTCCTCTTCCCTTTCCTTTGAACTCTAGAACAAGAGTGGGCACATCATGGTCCTGGGACCAACTCTGACTTGCGGCTTGTTTGTAAGACCATGATGAAGAATGGCTTTTACATTTTTAAACAGCAAAACTCAAAAGAAGGACCAATGGTAGAACCCCTGCCTGTCATTCTGCAGCCCCAGGTTTGATATCTAGACCTCCTCAAAAAGTCAAAAGAACAGTAAGCTTTCTATGATAGAAATATTTAAAGTTCACATTTCACTATCTCTAAAAAATTCTTATTGAAACATGGCCACCTCTTTTTGTGTACACATGGCTGCTTCTGGGGTACAACAGCGGGGCTAGGCAGCTGCAGTGGAGACTCGCTGGGCCTCAGAGCCTATTTACTGACCGGTTCCTTTTGAAAAAGTTTGTCAATCCCTGATGTAGAGGCTAGAATGGTTCTAGAATGAATCGTCTCTCCTCTGGGCAACAGCACACCCCATCTCCTCTCTACAACTTAAAAAAAAAAAAAAAAATCTGGTTTCTCATTTAAGAAACTCCAGACCAAAAGAAAGTAAAAATCACTCCCCAACCCCAGACCTACACCACAATTAATGAGCGATTTCTCCCTTCACTTGAAGATGTAATTTTACATAACGGCTGTTTCTCTCTTGTGTACACTCTGCATGCGGAGGTGGGTGGGGGAGAGGTTTCTGTTCATGATTCCCTTCAACAACTAATCCAGCAGTGTGGGTGGGGCCACATTCCTCCTGCTTCCAGGGTAGGAGAGGGAGTGGGATGTGGCTGCTCACGCTTCGCATCCTGACCAGCTATCCCTGCCCTAGGCCCCACACCGAACTTCCAGGCAGAGACTTTGAGCTTGGGCGGAACTGAGTTAGGACTCCAAGAACTCCACTTCTGAGCTTTATGACTGTGCACCAGCTACTGACCCACTAGGCCCTGCAGAGAGTGAGGACACCCTTGGCTACTTTGCTCACCTGCTGTGTTCAAAGTGCTGTGCACAAGGCAGGGCATAGGACCTGCTTCTAGAAAATTGTAGCAACCGTCACTACCACTGCCATCACCAATGCTGTACTGAAAAGCCTAATCAGGTCCACAACACAGTTGATAAAGCTGATGGAGATTTCAGAAAAAGTAACCCATACTATACAGGTTTCTTTTGAAACATTGTACTACTGTACTATTTCCAGTCTCCTTTAATATTTGTTACATTCTCTAAAGCCAAAATGAGTTGAATCAGAAATAAATATAAAATTTTCTCACATTAATGTCCTCTGGGGTTTTGAGGAAACAATGAACACAAATAACAAGAATCTTGGGGCTGCCAGGCAGCCAGCATGCCGCTTAATCACTGATGGGAAGCGAAGCCCTCCACGGGAAGCGCCTGGGCCGGGGGCTGCTCAGGTCGGTGGAATGCTGGGCTTACTGCCACAATTTCCTTAGAAGGAAAAACCGACAGACAGAATCTCATAAAGAAATGAAGGAATATGGAGAAAATCAAAATCCCTCACACACATTTGATCTTGGAGAGGTTTCCAATCAAAGGCTTAGCAGAGAGCTGGGTTAAGGAGGCTGAGCCAGGCCTCCCTTAATGTTACTTTGGCCTATAAATTACTGAAGCAGTAAAACAAGGTAGGAAATGAGTATTTCTTGGCTTTGTGACTTAAAAAAAAAAAAAAAAGTGTGGAATGCTTTACCACTGAGTGATGTGTGGTAAGTGAGGAAAATCAGGAGACACGGAATTCACTTTTAAAGTTAATACATAGAGCCCTGTCTGCCATGCCAACCCAAGGCAAGCATGGGAAGCTGGTCAGAGTGTGAGCCCCAAGCCCCTCTCCATCATACGAAGCTGAGGGCACAGCAGACTGTCTCACCGCGGCAGCCAGCGGGCCTAGACCAAGGCTGGGGGCTGGCACATTTGAAACCTGGCCCCGGCACTCACCAGTTTGTGACCTTAGTCAGTTGGCTCCCTCTTTCTGCCTCAGTTTCTTCATTTGCGAAGTGCACTTCATCACAGCACCTGCTTCATAGGGCAGTAATGAGGCTTAAATGACTTGTTACATATAAAGCCCTGAGAACACAGACTGGCTACATATTCTCTCTCTCTTTCAATATATAGTGAGAGCTTATCCGAACATATAAAATGAATATATATATATATATATATATATATATATATATATATATATATATATGTGTGTGTGTGTGTGTGTATTTATTTATATATATATATATATATATATATATATATATATATATACATTTGTTTCAAATAAAGTTTCATCAAGCCATTCTTATCATCTGCTAGCCTTTCTTTTTTGGCTTCATTATGACTTGTGACCTCATACTGTCAATATTTTAGATTGTTACTCATTTTTCAGAATCAGAAACAAAAATACTGACATTTATATTTTTCCACTTGGGTGATTGGAAACTTGTCCAATTAGATGCTAGAATTCCTCTTTGGACTGAATCAGATGTTATGCTCTTTTTAAAGAATTCTGATACATAATGCCAATTTGCTCTCCAAACGGCTGTACTACTTTAAATTTTCAACAACATTTCCTCAAGTGATGCCAGTGCTATTTTCATTATTTTTCCCCACCAAGTTGAAGAATTTAATTTTTAAATTTTCTTACCAGGAAGGTTAAATTTTTTTGTTTATGTCTGTTGGCCATTTTTATTTTCCCATTATGAATTTATGTTAACATATAGATCATCTTTCCTATATTGGTTTTGAAGCGCACTTTACAATGAGTAAAGGTGTTTATCTTTTTTAGTTTATCATTTGCTTTTTGTTTTATTAATTACCGAAGTATACCAGGCTGTATGTTTCACAATTCACCACCAGCTTGTGTGTGTGTGTGTGTGTGTGTGAAATATTTAAGTCTGACTTTTTTCTGAGAGTCCTAGTTTTTCTTCACATTTCCTTAAAATTGTAACATCATTATTTTTTATTTCCTTCCAACACATCTACAATTTCATTTTTTACACTTAAAACTTAAATTGGTCTAAGTTATTTTACAACTTAAATTTAAAATCTATTTCTCCTCTAGAATCAGTGGTTCTATAAATGGGTCATTACCCAAATCTGTAGTGCATATATTAAGCAAAATCTGCCAAGTTTTTTGAACAACGATTTTTCTCCTTTAAAATGTAAAAATAATGGAATATCCTCTGCTTGTTACAATGGGAGCAAACATGTCTTGATAAATATCAAGTCCTACAGCAGTACACACAATTATGGTCACATTCAACTTCAGGATGGGAGAGAAGTGACACCAGAAGGTTTGAGAATTTTTCTCAAGATCATAAGAAGTGAAATCCTCAGCTATAATTTTCCTTTTTCTATATTCATTTATTCATTCATTCATTCATTTTCTTTGAGATAGGTTCTCACTCTGTAGTCCAGGCTGGTCTTGAATTCACTATGCATCCCAGGCTGGCCTCAAACCTGCAGCAATCTTCCTGCCTCAGCCTGCCAAGAGCTGGGATGAACAGGCATGTGCCTGGCTTGTGTTTCTAGGGAATCAAATCCAGGGACTTGGGCTTGCTAGACAAGTGCTTTAACTGCTGATCTACGTATGTCTCCAGGCCAGTTCCCTTATTCTGAAAGACTGATACCATCACTAATAGTTCCTGAGTCAGGTATTGGGATGTACTGGGAAGCGCACAGGAAAGGGGAAGTTTTGAGCAAGTCAATGACATTTTCTATCTGTCGAATACCACAGAATTGATTTTGCTACACTGTAAAAAAAGCCAAAAATAAACATTCAAGTTTATAAAATAAAAAATAAGAAACAGTTAATCGGGGCTGGAGGAATGGCTCAGCGGTGCCAAACGCTAAGTATCCGAGTTTGATTCCCCAGCACCACATAAACCAGGCACGGTGGAACACATCTGTAATCCCCGCACTTGGAAAACAGGCAGGAGGATTGCCATGTGTTGAAGGCCAGCCTGGGCTACGTAGTGAGTTCTGGACCAGCCTGAGCAGCAGAGTGAGACTCTGTCTCAAAAAAGAAAGAAGAAAGAAAGAAAGAAAGAAAGAAAGAAAGAAAGAAAGAAAGAAAGAAAGAAAGAAAGAAAGAGAGAAAGAAAGGTAGGTTTAATCATCACCGAATTTCAGCTGGAAAAAAATCTTGCAGTCCGTAAGTTGTTTGAACTCCCCCTAAACCTCACGCTGCACTTGCTGGTATCACGCAAGACTGGCCTTGTACTGCACAGCATTGACCACCACCCTGCGATGTTTCTCTGGTCAAGACAGCGCAGATGTGGAGCAGGCCCAAGGCGGCCCACCACACTGCCAGGATCTTCTAGAACACCCAGACTTTGCTCAGAGCCGCTGGGCTCTGCCACAAGCACTCAGATAAGGGCATCTTTTGCTGGGGTGGCCAAAGGGGGTTGTGGCACATGCTACCAACCTCTGCCTGCCTCTCCTCTTTGGCTCCTCAGTAAGAGGAAGTCATTCCACGGACAGGCGGACAGGCGTCAGGATTTCATCGCAATTACCCAAGAGGACACAGCACCAAGTCTATGAGCAAAGAGTTAAGAAACCGTAGAGTTTCTGAAAGATACCGAGAGTCTGCTGAATAACCCACGGTCATCCATGTTCTTTTTACTGTTAGTTTGTTCAGGTCCCCAAAGGATATTATCAGAATATGAAACATTTGGAATGGTATTCAGGGTGTGAACTTAAAGCCTCCCTTTTTTGTCAGGCGAAAACTTGTGAATCTAGCAAGAAGATATCCAAAAGGCAAGGTTCTAGCCTTGTTATGCAGCTATGGTGAAATTTTGAGCAAGGGATTTTTTAACTCTCTAAATTTTAAAGTACCATGCTCTCCATGTTTTCTTTCTTTTTCTTAGTATTGACATTCTAAAAGACATCTTTTTTCTTTTAAGAAAAGCAGGAAACAAGTGTGACAACACTTATAATGAGCCAAGTTTGTCCTACATATATAAAAAGTACAAAATAGCAGCTTCCATTTCCTATGTCCCTGGCCCTATTTTCCAGTTCTGGAAAATTCATCTCAGAGAGATTAAGTAATTTGCCTAAACTGCCAAAGGCAAAATTTGAGCTCTGCTTGGTCTCACTCCAAAGCTCTTGAACTCTCCACTGCTCAGAACTGACTTCCCCAAATTTGACCTCCAAAACACATTTGGACGCGTCCAAATTTCTCTCTCTCTCTCTCTCTCTCTCTCTCTCTCTCTCTCTCTCTCTCTCTCGGTCTGTCTCTCTCCCTCCCCCTCCCCTCTTTTCCTTGTCTGTTTAATAAGCAAGACAGAGAGAGAACAAATGGAACTTTGCAAGTTTAATTTTGAAAGTTTCTACTGGATAGAAGCAGCTCAATTTCTTGGTCATGTCTTCTTGTAGTTCTGCAACCCACCCCCGGAGAGCTACAAGTCAGGCTCTTTTCTTAATTACGTGGTCAGCATCTCATTCCCACAGAGGCATTTTCCTTCTGCTCTCTTGTTATTCTGACAGTCTAATAGTCCCAAGTCTACACATAGCATTCCCCTGAGATTTGTAGATTTTAGACCTTCGTAAACTTCAACCCTCAGTGGCTTGCCATAGATTTGAATGATCACACATCCTAACGTACTATCAGAGAGCTAGACGTTGACTGAAAAAGATATAATTCAACATGAAGGAGGTGTTCAGGCTTCACTAAGCGTTTACAGTATATAACAATGACTGTGGCTTTCTTCCCAAGAAGTACCCTCTCTCAATGTAAGCAAGTGGGAACTGTGGGTTCATGAAATAAAAAAAAAGATTTTAAAACACAGGAATTTTTTTCTAGCAATTTCTAGGACTTGAAATATAATCTCTGTACTGTTTGAAACTTTAAAAGTAGCATTAAGACTTTTAAAATGTCACAACTTTTATACAGCATATTCACCTGAACGCCTATGCGTTCTGTCACACAATACAACAGAAACATAAGTTTTAAATAAAGGAGATTTATTTTGGCCCATGGTCCAGGGTTGAGGGGCTGTATCTGGTGATGACTCTCTTGATGGAAGGGCCTGGTGATGATATAGAGTATTACATGACAAGAAAAAAGGAACGCACAAGAGACCCAGCCACACTGGTTTTACAGGGACCTGTTCTCAATATAACACCCCCCACCCCCGTTAATTACACGAATAGGTTGGGTCCATTCATAAAGGCAGAGGCCTAAGCACCTCTTAAACTTCCCACATACAACAAATTAAGTTTTAACGTGAGTCTCAGAGGGACAAGCCATATTCTAATTATAGCAATAACTAAAACTAAACTCATATTTTATTATTAAAGCTCTATTCTTCTGTTCATTCGCAAAACATGTATGTTATCCAGTTGACAAGTACCATAAAAGATGTTGAGAATTCAACTTCAAAATATGCACAAGCCTCTTATTCTTATAAAACTTTCTTCTGACTCAATCATCTATTTAACATAAGGCAGTACTTTTATGGTCCCTATCTTCACGTAAAAATGAGAGAAACAACAGATTTTTCTTATTTTTCTAGTTTTTTCCCACAAGCTTTATTATTTTATTTGTATGTGTTATAGTTGAGTCTGGAATGTCCCCCTAAGGCTCATTTATTTAGATATTGTGTAGAACTTTTGGAACCATGTGCTGTTAAGAGGTGAGGCCTAGGGGCTGGAGAAATAGCTCAGAGGTTAAAGCCCCAAGCGCTAAAGGCCTGAGTTCAATTTCCCAGCACCACATAAGCTGCACATGATGGTGCATGCCTGTAATTCTAGCACTCAGGAGGCTGAGGCAGGAGACTTGCCATGAGTTTGAGGCCAGTCTGGGCTACACAGTAAACTTAGAACTAGCCTGGACTCTAGAGTGAGACCCTATTTAAAAAAAAAAAAAAAAAAAAGGTGAGATCTAGTCAGAAGGGACTGAACGCTGGGGTTTGACCCAGAAGGGCAGACTGCTGGGACAGGACCTGGAAGAGCATATGCTACCTTCACCCTTTGTCTTTCACTTGGCTTCCTGTCTGCCACACTGTGAGCAACTCTTCTGCAACTAGGCCTCCACCGTGTGCTTCCACAGTTGCCAGCTGCCTCTGAATGGACTGAGACCTTTCAAAACTGTGAGCTAGGATAAATCTTTCCTCCCGTAAGTTGTGAATATTGGATATACTGTTCCAACAACAAAAAAGTAACTAAGATCAAAACTGGTACCACAGGTGGAGTCTTTGCTGTGTCTTTACCCAACGATGTGGTATGGAAGCCTTTGGAACTGGTTTTCCGGAGGAGTTTGGAAAGGTTTAAAGATGCTGGACAGAGAAGCCTTAGAATGTTGTTAGACAAGCTTGGTGAGAAATTATGGCTGGTATTCAGAAGATCAGAATCCTGAGACAACTGTAGATTGAAAAGGCTGGGCTGAAGAATTTCCAAATGGGAAGGAAGGTCTGATAGAAATTTGCCTAGACATCATGCACCTTATGTTCTGGCAAAAAAAAAAAAAAAAAACGTGTGTCAGCTTTTTGCCATTGTCTTGAGACTTCACATGAAAGTGAGATTAAAGACAGAGGATGACTTAATCTGGTGGAGGAAATGTCAGCCCAATGTTAAGGCTGTCACATGAAAATGACTTGCAGCTTTCAGCCAGCTCTACACTGAGAAGTGAGAGAAAAATGACAGAAGAAAGTGACGGAAAATTTCTGCAGTTTTGTCAGGCTGAAATGGACTCCAAATGTGTGCAAAAGAAAAGCCCGAAGTGGGCAAAAGAGACATGGTTATTAAAGAGATTAGCATTAAAAATAAGCCAAGTACTTGAAATTAGGACAAGAAAAGAGATATCTTGAAAACATCTCAGAAATCAGCAAGACCCCACCCTTTACCTGATGTTGTGGTTTGGATCTGGAGTGTCCCCCAAAAGCCTCACGTTCCTATGCGTACTATGTAGGGAGTACACAGGGAGTGTAGGGAGTGTAGAGAGGGGGACCTGGCTGGAAAGAGCTGCGGCATGGGCTTGACCTGGAGGGGAATGTGCTGGTTCCACCCTTCCTCCCAGTCTCCCTCTGTACCATGTTGTGAGGATCTCTGCCGCTGGAGCTCTGGCTCTGGCCTTGCCCTGCCATGTGCTTCCATCACTGTCCAGCCACCCATGTATAAATGGACTGTGACCTTCTGAAACTGTCAGCTATAATAAATCTTTCCTCCCTAGGTTGTGGATGTCAGGTATTGAGTCACAGAGTTGAAAAAATAACTAAGAGAGAAATTGATACCGGAAGTGGGGTCATTGCTGTGATTTACCTGACCATGTGGTTTGGAAGCCTTTAGAACTGGTTTGTGGGAGGAATTTGGGAAGGTCTGAGGATGCTGGCCAGAGAAGCCTTGGAGTGTTCTGAGCCAAGCTTGATGGAAGATTCTGGTCAGAGCTCAGAAGGCCAGAATGTTGATAAAAGTGTGGATGGGAAAGGCCAAGCTCAAGAAGTTTCAGATGGGAAGGAGGACTACATCAGCAAGTGGCTTAAAAACCACAGTTTGTCAGCATTTTGCCCTTGTCCAGAGACCGCCTGAAACTGAGATGAAGGGTGGTGGACTGCTTACTCTGGTGGAGGAGTTCTCCAGGCCGACTGGTGTTCACACTGTCACATGGCTGCTGTTGGTGGCTTTTAGACAAATCTGTGGCTAAAGACAGAATGAAATTTCAGAGAAAAATCATATAGAATGTTTGCAGTGCGAGGTCAAAATGGCCTGCAGTGGTGGGGCCAAAGAGCACAGAGAAGTTAAAGACATTATCATTAAAAAGAAGCAAATACAGATACTTGGGATATGAAAGATGCCTGGAGGGCATGTCCAAAGTCAGAAGACCCGTCCTTTCACCGGCGCAAGGGTGGAAAGGCAAAAGACTTTGCTCTGAGAAGGGCCAAAAGAAAAAAAATGTCTTTTAGAGTTCAGCGGCCTGAAGTTCAACCATCTAAGAACTTGGAGACTTCTACAGCATTTGTCAAGGGGGCCAGGCTGCTTCTCAAGCCCATGACAGACCTTAGAGATGTCCACATGGTCCTGGCTCTAGAGGCTTACTGAGTGCTGGAGTTGTGGGTTCATGGAAGCTTCCCCCCAGATTTCAGAGGAAGGACGTGGAGGCCGGGCAGTGTGCCCCCGGGAGAGCAATATGTGAATTGTAAAGGAGAAGCCAAAGGTGCAGTGGAGAACCCAGGAATTTGGAGAAGCCAGGAGCGTGGATCATCTGCTGAGGAAAGCTGCAGGCTGTGACTGGATGAACCTAAAGGAGAGAAGATGGAGAGTACACCTAGCAGCAGTGCTGCAGGGGCAGGGCCACCCAAGCCCTCTGGAATGCAAATCTTGGCATAGTTTATTCCAGGTGCTGTTCAACCTGGGACTGCAGGATTTAACCCTTTCCCTGCTGGGTTTAAGAGCTGTATTAGTCCTATTGCCTTTTATCCTCCCATTCTTTCCTTTTGGAATGAGAATGTTTACCCTGTGCCATTGTTGGAAGAGTTTAACTTTTCTTAGTTTTACAGGCTCTCACAGCTAAGAGTTTGCCTTGAGTTTCAGAGGGGACTTTGAACTTGAACTTTTTAGCAGTGCTAGAACTATGAAGATTTTGGCATCACTTAAGAGATAAATATATTTGGTGTATGAAAGCGGACATGGGTCTTTCGAGAGCCAGGGATGGAATGTTATGATTTGGATCTGGACTGTCCCCCCAAAATTTCATGTATTTGAATGTTGTGTAGTATGTATGGAACCATGTGCTGCTACAAGATGGAGCCTAATCAGAAAAGGTGGAACACTAGAGCTTGACCTGGAAGGGGTAGGTTACAGGGGCAAGACCTGGAAGAGTATACACTACCTCCACTCTTCCCACTTAACTTAGCTTCCTGTCTGCAATGCTGTGAGCAGCTTCCTTTCTTTCTTCATCTCCACCATGTGCTTCCACCACTGCTGGCCTCACATGAATGAACTGAGACCTTCTGAAACTGTAAGCTAAACTAAATCTTTTCTCCCTTAAGTTGCGGATATTGGGTGTTTTGTCCCAGCAAAGAAAAAGTAGCTGCGACAGTATGTTTTGTGAGATATAATAGTTATATTAAAATCAAGGAATTTGTGCACAAGCATATCACATCAGCTTCACATTCACTTCCCCTGGCCCTCTCCCATCTCCCTATATCCTCCTATGACCTATCTCCCTTCCCATAAGTCCGTCTCCTTGCTTCCTACCATCTCATTTGTTTGGATCTATTAAATACACCTGTGGAGAAATTATAAAAATTAAGTAAAATAATATAGCTAGTAAATTGTTAAGTTTTATATCAATATATCAATAAAGTGTGCATGTTGTGCTATTATACAGTCTTTTTTCACTTGGACACGTACAACAGAAGAATAAGGGTCAAAGGAGGGATGCAGCTGGTGTGGAATCTAGATGAGCTGGTGATAAAAAGGGTCTTTGCACAGGAAAGACTTGTTCTGAGAGCAACAAGGCCTCTTCCTTTGCTGTAGAGAGGAGCCAGGAGATAATAAGTGTGCAAATTTTTCTCATTCTTTCCAAGTTCAGCAAGAGCTGCTGGCTTCACCCAGACATGTCATGATTCTGATGGGATCCAGGACTGAGAGATGGCTAGTCTGCTGCTGCCAGAAGCTGAATGCCCCAGATCCTCAGATAGACTTTTCCCTGTCTAAAGGAATAGTTACACTGGTTGATGGTTTTTTCTTCCTCATGAAGTTTCCTGGCTACAGGGTTGGTATACTAGCTTGCCTCTTCCTGGGTTAGTCCAGGCCATAGTTAGGCCTATGGACCATCTATGGTTGCATCTTCTGGTCTTTGGTAATCTCAGAAGTGGCCACCTCATGGGGATCCACAAAGAGTGGCATTGAGTTCCTCCATGTCAGTTTTGGGGCTCCTACATTCTTTAAACCTGTCAATATCTCAAAGCCCCTTATCAGCCTACCCAAAGATGGTATGCTTCTTGTTCAGATAAGTCAGGAAAAGATATGATGAGAATATTTGTAACCGTCAGGCACCAAATTCGCCACGCTGAGAATGCCTCAGCCTTGGTGAGTTGGGCAGAACTTATCAGTAAAGGTTTTTTCCTAGAAGGATGCCACTCTGTGTCTGTCTGTAACCAGAGGGATTATTGTTTTGGCTCACAAGGTCACTCACAGATCTGTGAAAAATGATACCATCATAATGACGCCGAAAAGTTTAATGCTGATTTCCCCAGGTGTTTGGAGACAGATCACAGTGTGGCTCCAGACTGAAGCCACTTTTTTGGTGTGCAGCTCCACCTGGCCCTTCTTCACACCCTCGTTGTACAGTGCATCCTTGTGGATGATAGTTGCTTTCTGCACAGTCTCTAGAACCAACACCGTAGGCGCGAAGGAAGTGCAGACCTTCTGGCGGAGTGAGCAGGGCACTCTGCTTGTCTACTTTCTTCTTTGGCACATGGATGGTGACTGACAGAATCCACTAATTGAAAGTGTTTATGTTTCTAAATTACAAAAGAAACTCAAAGACAAATGGTGCATTTAGACAAAAATTTGCAAGTGCTATCCTAAAAAGCTATTTCCCTAATTAATAAAAAAAATCTTATTAATTACAAGAAAAATAGTATCATCCAAGATATAACTGGGTGGATGCTCAGCAGGACAGCCACTGGGCCATCCACTCTCACCTGTGTTCTCTCCCACAGTGGTAGAACTGAGACTGGGAATCAGGAACCATCTGTCCCAGCCCTCTCACCCCCAGTGGTCTCAGGATAAGGCCAACCTCGGGGCTAAGGCGAGTGGGTACGTGCCTCACTTTTCGAGGGTGACCTTAAGAAGCTGAGTTTTTCCAGTCTTCCAGCTGGATGCTGATGAGACAATAATCAGGGCTCAGGACCCAAATGTGGGTGGAACACAAACATGCTACCAGCGCATGCCCTCTGGTTGGTCATGGACGACCTCAAAAATAACGTCTTCCTCATTCAACCTTTAGCATGAAGGGCTATGTCGATGGGGCACACACTTCACAGACAGGTCACACTATCTGATCCTCATCCTAAACCTAATTCCTTACCCCAAACCTGACCCTAACCCGTAACATAAAGAATGAATGGCAGTATATTAGTTAGAAGACAACTAATAAAAGCTTCACTCACAATGGTTAAAACAATTAAGAGAATTCATTGACTCCAATAGCTGAAAATGCCGGAGACAATGTTATTGGCTCCAAATAAGGCTTAATCTACTGGTCACCCATCATCTGATATTTTCCCAACTCTTCACGTTGCCTCTTTTGAGGTCAAATTCTAAAGCTTAGTCCTTTTTAGATTTCCTACGGCTTCCAGCAGCTCCAAGGTGGTGTACTTCCTCTTGTCCAGAAGGGGAGACAGAGGGCATCCTTGGCCATCCTTTTCAAGAAAAACCGTAACATTCATTTTTATTGGGCCTCTTCAGCATTGTGTATCTCCTCTGTAACCAAAGTCTTTGTTTTGGTGAATGAAAGGCACAGACTGGCTGAGTCTAGATATACCTCACCATACGGAGGGCAGTGATTTTCTAGAACCTCATAAATCCCCCTGTGGAAAGTGGCTGACTACTGGGAAAAGAACAGGGAGTGATGGTGAGCTTGCAATCAGCAATGAACTACCTGATTAGCTTTGAAGCAGGGCTCAACCAACAACACTGCCACGAGTAAGTATAAGCACTGGCAATCTTTGGGAAAATTTATGGCACGATTAGACTTTCTGTGATACACATATATGAAGGTTATATATGTAAATAGTATTGTCTGCTTTAAAAAACAGTCATATGATTTAAGTAAATTCTTCACAAACTAAAATTTTGCCTGCCTAAGTGGTAAGCACTCTTAAAGATTTTTTTTTTAAAAAAAATTCCCCTGGTTAAATCTCTTACTCAAATCACTAGTCAGTCAGGTTTGATAGTTTCTTATTTTTTCAAATAATTTCTGTTGGTGTTCCATCAATATAACAACAGATCTGAGATAATCAACTTGTAAAGAAGAAAGAGTTCTTTTGGCTTGTGATTCTAGAGATTTGGGGGCCGTAGTCACTTACCCCCACTGTCTTTGGGCCTATGGAGTGGCAGATGTGGATGGAGCTTGTAGTGGAGAAAGCTGATCACCTCATGGTGGTCGGGAAGCTAAAAAAATGTACTGAGAGTCCAGGGGTCACAATATCCGCTTCATGGGCGTACCCCCAAGACCTAACTTTCTTTCACTAGTTTCCCCTTCTTCAACTTCCATTATCTCACAATAGCACCAGGCTGGAGATCAAACCTTCAACACTTGAGGAGTGGGGGACATTTGAGATCCAACTATAGCAGAAATAAAAAAGTATTTTACCTATGAATAAGACATCTGAATAGGCCTGAGTCAACCTTTGGCCAGTCTTAGAGGTACACCATGGAGAAGAAAGTCCAAATCTTTAAAGGTTTCAAAATATTATAATCAAATCTCTTCTGAAGTCATCTTGAAGGCCCTAAGTAAAGCCTTACACAGAGCAACACTCCGCCAAACTTCAGGAAGCCTTTGTAATCAACCATTCTCCCCCACATGGACATAAGATAGAGACTCTGACCTCATGTTCCTCTGCCATTCAGGTCACAGCTGCAGCCAGGAGAGTGATGTATAAAGTCATTAGAGAGCACCTTGCCTACAGGTAGAACCTTTCTAGTTAGGTTTAAAATAACAATAGCTAGAATGTGGAAAACACTAAAACACCCATCAAGAGACCAATGGACACATAAATTGTGGTATTTGTACACAGTGGAGTAACTCCACTGTGTACAAGGTGTACAAAACACCCAAATTCATTGTAAATACTATGTATTACATTTGTATATTAATAAAAATAGTGGGGAAAAAAGCCAGTAGGTTTGAGGCCTTTCTAGGTAAGTAGATGCAACTCGAGACCATAATGCTTAGCAAAGTGAGTCAGTCGCAGAAGGTTAAATATCAAATGGCTTCTCTGATTTGAGAAACCCAGATCACAGTCATTTCACAGAACCAAATGGGGGAATAATGGGAACTAGTGGGGAGAGTGCAGGTGTAGCAGAGTTGGAGAGGGAGAGAGTAAGGATTTGTAATTTTGCCAGGATGTATGTTCTCACAAAATACTCAAGTTCCATATAAACATTTTGTATCATCTATCTGTCTGTCTGTCTGTCTGTCTGTCTGTCTGTGTGAACAAAATGGTAAAAAATAAAATTTTTTGGTTTGGGGTGTGGAGGATTCACCTTACTAAGTCATTCAAGAGAATATAGGAGAGAAAGTAGGCTTAATAAATTGAGCTAACAAAGACATAGTAACTTATTGACCTCAGAGAATATTCAATCTATTAAACAGTGTTAGACAAAATTAATTCAACAGAGTCTTTTGGAGCCAAAAATGATTCATGAATCCGACAGCACTGAGAAGCAGACAGGTTCAGAGAGCTCCAGCTTAGCAGCACCAACATCAGGGTGTAAAGGCTGGACGCAGAAATAAAGAACAGGGATAATTTGGTTGGTAACAGCGAGGCATTGCCTTATTTGGGCCTGGTCCAATCAGTTTGCTACTTCTAATTGGCTGAAGCTCAGTTGCATGTGGTTGGCTGAGATTTGCTTACCTGTTTCAAAAAAATTTTTCTAAATTAGGTTTCAGTTTGTTCAGGCACCAATTCACTTGCAGTTCCTTACGTAGGAGCTTGAAGTACAGAGACAGCCTCAAGCCAATGTCTCCTGCTTATTTAATTTAACAGTTGCTGCAAATGAGCTCTCAGGCCAAAAATGGGAATTTTAAGGAAAGTCCCAAAAGGTCCCACATTTCTAAATAGAAAAAAGTGGTCTGTCACTATCGGAAGGAAAAGTCTGTCGAGATGATGAGCTCGCCATCAAGGAGACTGTGCTGCTGACACTGAGCTATGAAGGTGGCGTGGGGGATGGGCTTCCCGCTGTCCTCCAGGGCCCGCCGCAGCCTGCTCACTGGACAGATCTCTCGGCTCCCTGCGTCTGCTTCAAGGACAGCTCTTCACTTGGCTCTTTCATATCCTAGACTTCTTTGATTCTATTTTCAGTCTTCCTGTTTTCAAAGTGGCTGCTAAAACACATGCTGCTGCCTCCCATCCAATACCAGATTTTCAAGCATGATAGAAAATACATGTCCCCTTTTTGGAAGGAAATGTGATGTTGGCGTGATATATATATATGCACAAAATTCTCAAGCTCAACGTAACTATTGTGTATCACATATACATACTAATTAAAATGGGAAAAGCATAATAACTCAAATAAAGAGAGAGAGAAATATATGCCACCAGACGCAGAAAACCTGAAAGGAGATTTTTTTGGAGAACTGGAAACAAAGTCCCTAGAAGACTGGAAGGGTCAGAAGAAGAATAAAGCACAGCACAGAGTGCGTATAAGAGGCCTAGCTGCAGGCTCAAATAGCCTAAGGGAAAGGAGGAACAGAAGCTTCCGGTTGGTTGACCCTTCCCCCCGCCCCCCCCTCCGCCCCTGGCACACAAGCACTAGGAGCAGAGGGAGCTAAGAGTGTGGTGCCAACCCCGCCTCTCCTTTCAGCAGACTGCTGAACACTGGTCTCATAGCATATCACATCGTTAATACAGAAAACTCAATAGATTTGCCAAATATGCAGATGAACATAAGTGAACGAGGGGGTAGTCTCACAGGAAATAACACACCGGGATAACACACCGGGGGTGTAAGTAAATGGGAAAAGTAGGAAATGTGGATCACACACTTACGAGTTCAAGAGGCATCTTTTAAGGGTCTTAAAAGAAAAAAATTAGGGAAGAGGGAGAACTATAACAACAAAGAAATAACGGAGGAGAATTTGCAGAAACTGAAGTTCTCAAATTGAAAACATCCCAGGAGGGTGTAACAGGATACATTTCCAAACAAAAATAAAATTAAAAATACACTATAAATGATGGCGTTAAGTATTGGAATATCAAGGATTAAGAAAAACTAAATTTTTCCAGAGAGGAAAAAAGCAAGTGTTCTCCCACAGAATGTGAATCAGTATGACATCGCTCTTCCTCAGTAGCACTCACCGCTAAAGGCAGTGAAGGACTTTGTTTCAGAAATGCTGGGGGTAATTGACTTTGTTCTAGAATTCTCTACCTGGCCAAATTATCATCCACATCCAAAGGCAAAAAGAGCTGAGAAAGCATTCTATCCATCAACTAGGAGAGACAGTCTGGTAGGGAGAAAAAAATCAATGGGCAAGGAGTGAGGTCAGCCAGAAGCAACAGGAAGCAAAGAGATTGGCGAAAGTGATGGCTGTGGCTAGTAAGTATAGAACAAAACTACGGTCAGCCATGTGTTGCTTCGTAATAGAGAACTACATCATCAAGCGACCTTTATGTTGTGTAAAAATTAGACAGTGTACAAATCCAGTTGGCACAGCCACTACTTACCTAGGCTGTGTGCCTAGGTAAGTATACACAGTATATACCCTAGCGCTGCTAAGGTTGTGATGAACGAAGCATCAGGACTGTAAAACAAGCACAAGATGAAATGACGCGCCCCAGAAACACAGCCAACAGATGGCCAAAGTGGCCTCTGACGTAACGCGGCATGGTTTGCAGGCATACACCCAGCGTGTGTTACAGGAATACACCTGAAAATAGCAATAAAAAGTACAGTAGAATAAATACTAAACCAGTGACATAGTCATTTATTACCAAGTATTATGTGCTGTATTTTTATACACCAGGCAGCACAGGTTTGCTTAGCTAGCACCACCACGCCTGCAAACATAAGGTATGACGGGCTTTGTGCTATGATGTCACGATAGCTATTGCATCACTAGGGATTGTGTGGGACCGCTACCATTAATGAAGCGCGTCACTGACTGAAATATCGTTATGTGGCATATGATTATGCAGGTGTGAGAATCTGAAAGCAGTTCCTGTGGATTAGAAAACAAGAAAAGTTCAACAACTCCTAGAATAAGAGACAAGGGAAGCCACCCAACACGTCGCCTGAGTGGTAGTGTTATTCAGCTTTGCATTTGTCTATAAATAATTTATAAATTAATGCTCTCAGACACGACACGTAAACATCTGCTTTTTTAAACTTTTTTTTTTTTTTTTTTTTTTGGTTCATGATTTGGAGTTGCTAGTGTAAGACTGAGCAAGCCCGGTGCTTTGGGCCTTTCGTGGGGGTGCCTGGATGGCACGGGCAGGGAGCACATGGGAATGCAAACTGCTCACTTGGTAGCCAGAAAGCAAAAAAGTAAAAGGAAGAGGCTGGAGTCCAAAGTCCCCTCGCAGCCACACCCCAGTGACCTAGGAGCTCCTACCAGGCCTCACTTCCTACAGATTGCACCAGCTCTCTAGAACATCACCCTGAAAGCCAGGCCTTTGGGGAGACATTCATCCAAATTTTTCAGAGGATGTCTTCCCTGGGGCGGGATGAAGTTCCCTGTGCAATCCCACATGTGCGTGGTCTATCCCCCGCCTTCTCAGTGGGTTAGAAGATAAGATTCATGTAATAGATGGCATAAGGGGAGGTCTGGACACATCCTTCCAGATCAAGTACCCATTGCGATGGGGTCTGGAAAGATCTTCACAAGCCGCAAAGGCAAGAAGAGGCCAGGGCTCCTCTTCCAAAGAGCAAGGTGGCCTCGAGAGAACAGCACCCACCCAAAGGGTATACTCCCTGGAAAGGACGTCAGTGCCTCCATTTGTCTCCTGAGGCCTCCCCATTTCTCAAAGAACTCCTCTTTCTGTCTTTTTTTAGAGTTTGTCTACATTGTGATAAAATACGTGTAGCACAAAACTTATCATTTTAACTGTTTCTAAGTGTATGGTTTAGTGGCATCAGGTATATAGCAACCACCTCCACCATATCTCTCCGGAACATTTTCATCTTTCCAAAGGGAAACTCTTCCCTTGTGAAGCACTCTTCACTCTCCTTGCTCTACCACCCCGGAGCAACTTACAAGGTGCCTTTTACAAGAGAATAACACACTACTTGTTCTTTTGTGTATATCCATACAGTGGAATAGCAGTTAATAATACAAATGAATGAATTTTTGATACTGTTTGAAAAACAAATGATTGTCAAATTCATTTTGCTGAGTGGAATAAGACCAAAGAGACTGTATATAGTATTTGATTCCATTTATATAAAACTTTAGAAAATGTAAACCGTTCTTTGACAGGAAGTAAATTGGTTGCTGTCTGGGACATAGGTGAAAGGGAATAAGGGGTCAAGAAAACTTCTGAAACCAAATTTCTGTGCCGGTAACCAATAACTCCCTGCTTTGTGTATGCGTTCATCATCAATAGACATTTGGACCTTTTGCTATCCTCTGTAACACTGCAATAACATGTATACAAATCTATTCAAGTTCTTTATTTGAGCTCTCTATGTATACATTCAGAAATGTTGTTGGGTTATGTGGTAATTCTATGCTTAATATTTTTAGAGAACTGTCTTATTGTTATCTACAAAACCTACATCATTTTACACCCTTACTTGCAATGCACAAAAGTTCCAGAGCTACATCTATCACGTTATTTTTATTATAACTATCCTGAGGGTGATAAATGATATCTCCGTGTAGTGTGATTTTCATTTCCTTTCTATCAGAGATTCTAAGCATAATTTTATGTGTTTACCAGCAATTTGCCTACCTTCTTTGAAGTAATGTCTATTTAAGTTCTTCATATATTTTGTGGGGTTTTTTGTTAGTTTTTATTTGGCCACAGTGTTGAATTGTAGGAGCTATTTATATATTCTAAATACAAATCCCTTATCAGATACATGATTTGCACATATTTTTTTATTAATCTGTATGTGTTGCTTTTTAATGACTGTGTCCTTTGATGCACTTGGAAGTTCCTTAAGTCCTCACACCAGTGGCAGCTTATTTCAAGCTGCCTCCCCTCACCTACCCTGACAGAGTTCACTGGTTTTGAGGGTAAGTCAAACTAAACTTGAACTTTTGAAGCTTCCACATTGCCCTGCATAATAAACTGCAACCAAACTCAGTACATACACTGAAAGCCTAATTGGAATTTGCTTTTGTAGCAGACAGCTGAGTCTCAACCAACCATAGAAAGGCGGCCAACTAGTGTCTCTGCCTCTCATTCTTGTTTTCTATACTGCCTTAGTTACTTTCTTGTTGCTGTGACAAAACGCCTGACATCCACAGCTTAAAGGAGGAAAGATTAATCTAGCTCATGTTTTCAGAAGGTCTCACGCAGTCCATCCATAGGCAGTCAGTAACAGTGGAAGCACATGGCAGAGGCTAGAGAGCTGCTCATAGCTTTGCCTACAGAAACCAAGTGAAGCAGCAGCAAACCTGTGTCTGGAGTCTCAAGCAAGGTTAGAGCTTTCCCTAGAGAAAGCTGTAAAACTATTTCTCCTTCCTTCCTTTATTTAGTTCAACCGACCAGTTGGGCTCCTGTCTTAGTTACATTTTCACTGCTGTGACTCAATACCTGACATCCACAAATTTAGGAGAGGAAAGGCTTATTTTTGCTCACAGTTTCAGAGGGTCACAGTCCATTCAAGGGTGACTGGAAGCAATGGAAGTACAGGGCAGAGGCAGAGATGGAGGCAGCTTCTCACGACACCACAGACAGGAAGCCTAGTCAAGGCAAGTCGAAACTAGTCTTCCAAGGAAGGCAGGAAGCAGCTTATAGATCCTTCCAGGTCTCATCCCAGTGATCAGCCCCACCCTGGATCCAGGTGTGGAAGGTATAGGAAGTCCCCCACTACATGCCAGTAATTCAATTTATGTGCCCATAATCCAATTTACATGCCTGTAACACACCTCTCCAGACTAGGCACCAACTGCCCAACAACACATGGTTCCATACACAACCTGTAGCGTTCAAATACATGAGACTTTTGGAGGACATATTCAGATCCAAATCATAATAGCTCCCAATATCCAGAATGGGTGCCCCTCCCCTGCTTCCTGGCCCACAAACCAATAACAGACACCCGAAAGCTCTTCCCTAGGCATTCTCCCGGTCTCAACAAGTTGACACCATTTTCTAGGTCAAACCCCAAGCATCTGCCCTACCTTCCAATAATGCACAGTTCCACAGTTACCCCACTATACCTGAATACGTGAGGCTTTTGGGAGACATTCCAGTTCCAAAAACCATAGCATATACCTCACTTCCCTTTTTCTGTCCATAATTGTTGGTCAACCACGTGGAAATGCCAGGTTGCTCTGAACATCACTGATTCTCAGCACTTCCTGATTTTCAAATCATTCCTTGCTCAGTTAGGCTATATTAAATTTGTATAAAGCTTTTTTGGAACCAGGGCCTTCCTGCACCTTATCTCCTGCTGCCTCCCGAGTGGGCTCTGTGCTGGTGACGGGTAATGGTGTGGCAGGTGCTTCAGGTTGCTGTGACTCTTACCATTACCATTGGTGCTGCCCCAGGTCTCTCCCAACACACTCGAAGCTAGATGTAACATTCTATCATAAGGATTACTAGCTCCTTTTTAAAAATATGGAAATAGATTGTAAGTTTACTTCAGAGATCATTTTTCAAAGACAAGATAATCTACCTATCTATATTTTAATCTAGAGAATACATCTCTGTTTCAGAAGACTGATGGTAAACAATAGAGCTAGACAAAGTACAAGTCACTGCTGAAGCCTCTCAGGGGAGACAACGGGATTGGTGAGAGAAAACTCAGATCAGAAAATGTAGCTGAGACCCCCTCGTTAGGCCTCACTTCCTGGGAAGCCTCTGTGAGATCCAAGGTGTTCTTGACTTCCAGTGGGAAGGGCACCATAGAATTGATTAGGGCTTTTGGCTTTAGCTGCTTTGGTTCTTACTTATTAAGTTTGGTCTACAGGTTTCTCCTTTCATAGTGAACTCATGTGTTATGTTAACAGAATGAAGCCTACTATAGTAAGTAACCAAATGTTAGGAACCAGTCAATAAAACCATGTTCAAGTATGACTGACCAGACTTGCAACCAATCAGACTATCTCTACCTCACTTTTTGCTTCCGTGTCTCACTTTTCTCTGACTATAAATATAACCTGCTTATGTGGTAAGCATTCTGAACCAAATTTGGCCCAGACAGCTGTATAATTTGAGAATTGCACATAAAACCAATGAAGATATGCAAAACTAATTTTGTTGTAATTTTCTGTTAACACACTGTGGAGCGAGATGCCCTCTGCAGATGATGGTGGTACACACCCAAAGCGAGCAAACAGTCAGAGCACAACTTCTCTGCTGTTACTTAGGGCTGTCATTTCTCCTCACCGAGCCTCAGTTTCCTACATGTAAACCAAGTCAATAATTGATATAAAATCTTATTCTTTTGTAATGTGAAAAATTGACACTGAGTTTTCATATACATTGTCCAATTTAACAAAATAACACAGAGCAAAGCATTTGGAAAAAGAATGGAATATTTAACATATGTGCAGAATTTCTTCAGAAACTAAGCTGAGTGGTTTGGCTATTGTTTAGTTAAGAGAACTATGCAATGTTTAGCCATGCTTCATGCCTAAAAGGCAGTTAAACAATTGTTTTTGAGGAGTCTAAGGTAAGAAAAAGGCTGCTTCTAAGAGTCCACGTACTTACACAATGAAAAGCAGTTGAGTTGAAACAGAGCAGTACATACTTTCCTTCTGGCGTATCCACTCCATATGGCCCCAAGCAAGGATTTCAAACTCATTTGTGGTCAGAAAGAGAAAACTAAAACCATCAACTTTTTTTCAAAAAAAATCTGGTTTTCAGCAGCTATTTTCTGAATAACCTATGGAAACTATTCATTCCTCCAACCCAAAAGGAATTAAGAGACAAGGATGTTTTCAATCTGTGTGTAGGGATTGTTCTGTCATGAATCAATGTCTTTTCTAAAATGAAGGTGCCAGCAACAAAAGTTGTTCATAAAAAGAACATTAAATATTAGTCATCTCTGCATTGTTCCCTCCCTTTTCTGGCTGCCTACAATGAAGACAAGATACAGTAAAACAAAGTAACCCACTTCAAAGCCAGCTAAACACAGCTCTAGGTTCCCCTGCAGAAGACCTCTAAAACCAGTAACAAACACAATCGGAATGTCATCCCCTACCACCAACCCTACTTTTCCCCTCTGCCTGCTGGGAATATCCAAACACTATTTGCCTCAGCCATTCGGTTTAACTTCCAAGAAGAAAACCAACTTTCCTAGGTTTTATGTGTGGAGATGAGTGAACTCATATTCCACATACATGAGTGAGCATCACATGACCTAAGCCCTCAGGGGGCAGCCAGACATATGCAGTCCTGCAACAAAATAACTTTGATCATTTACTGACTTCAGTAAATAACAAAGAGAATTTATATGCATGATCCACAGCACACTTCAAGAAGGCACCCCTCAACTGCAAAAGAAACAGCAGAAAATATATAGATACATGGAGACTAAATAACTTACTACTGAATAATGGGTCACAGAAGAAATCAGGGAAGAAGTCAAAAACTTCCTAGAGTTAAATAATGAAGGAAGCACATCATATCAGATCCTATGGGACACAATGAAAGCAGTCCTAAGAGGGAAATTCATGGCCATAAATATACATATCAAAAGAACAGAGCAATTTCAAAAAACAATTTAATGATTGTACCTCAAGGTCCTACAGAAGCAAGAACAATCTAAATCAAAAAGTAGTAGAAGAAAAAAATATTAAGATCAGAGCAGAAATCAATGAAAAGGAAACAAAAAATAAAATACCAATAAAAGAGCTGATTTTTCAAAAGAATAGACAAGATTAATAAATCTCTAGCTAAACTAAAGAAGGGAAGAAAAAATGTAACAATTCAATTAGAAATGAACAGTATGAAATTACAAAGAACACTGAAGAAATGCAGAGAATTATAAGGAACTATTTAGAACACTTATACTCCAACAAACTGGAGAACTTGAAAGAAATAGATGACTTTTTAGACACATACAAAATGCCAAAATTAAACCCGCAAGACATGAAAATCTTGAATAGACCCTTAACATACACAGAAATTGAGATATTAATAAAGTCTCTACCCACAAAGGAAAGTCCAGACTAGATGAATTCACAGCAGACTTTTTTCAGTACTTCAGAGAAGAGCTAACTCCAATGCTTCTCAAACTGCCTCGTGAAATTGAAAGAAAAGGAACTCTACCAAACTCATTTTTGAAGCTAGCATCATCTTAGTACCAAAACCAAAGACTTAATTAGGAAAGAAAATTATAAGCCAATTTGGCTAACGAATATAGATGCAAAAATCTTCAATGAGATTCTGGCAAACAGAATCCAGAAAGATCATACACCATGACCAAGAGGGCTTCATTCCTGGGATGCAAGGTTGGTTTAACATAGGTAAATCTACTAATGCAATAAACCAACTCAACAAAAGCAAAAACAAAAAAATCAGCTGATCATCTTATTTGATGCAGAAAAGGTCTTTGACAAAATTCAACATCTGTTCATGATAAGAACCCAGAAGAAAATAGGTATAGAAGGACCAAATCTCAAACTGATAGAATCCATATATGCCAAACCTACTGCAAATAGCATAGTAAATGAGGAGAAACTGAAAGCATTTCCCCCTAAATTAGGAACTGGACAGAGATGTTCACTTTCACCACTCCTATTCAACACAGTCCTCAAAACCTTTACCAGAGCAATCAGGCAAGAGAGTGAAATAAAGGGAACCTGGATCAAAAAGGAGGAGATCAAATTACCTTTATTTGCAGATGATACAATTATTTGCATAGAAGACTGCAAAAAACTCTGAGAAATAATAAACAAATTCAGCCAAATTGTGGGATACAAAATCAAAATCAATATGAAAAAATCAATAGCATTCCTCTACACCAATAATGAACTCACTGAGAAATTGCTCAAAGGAATAATTCCATTCTCATTAGCCTATCAGACAATTAAATGCCTAAGAGTAAACCTAACTAAAGAAGGGGGGAACCTCTACAAAGCAAACTGTATTAAACTATATTATACTTAAGAAAGAAATTGAAGAAGACATCAGAAAATGGAAAGACATCCCCTGTTCTTATATAAGTAGAACTAATATAGTCAAAATGACTATATTGCCCAAACTGATATACAGTTTCAATGCAATCGCTATCAAAATGCCAACAACTGTTTTTTCACAGAACTGGAAAAAAATAATCCTTAAATTCATATGGAAAGAAAGAAGACCTAGAATAACCAAAGCAATCTTCAGTAACAAGACAAAGGCAGGAGGCATTATGATTCCAGGCATCAAGTTATATTACAAAGCAACAGTTATAAAAACTAAATGGTACTAGCACAAAAACAGACAGGTTGACCAATGGAATAGAACTGAGGATGCAGAAAAAAATATCCTCAGCTACCTGATCTTTGCTAAAGGAGCCAAAAATATACACTGGAAAAAAGGATAGCCTCTTCAATAAGTGGTGGTGGGAAAATTGATATGTACATGCAAAAGAATGAATCTAGACATACACCTGTCACCATGTTCCAAGATCAAATCAAAGTGGATCAAAGACCTAGATATTAAAACTGAACCTTCTGGAAGACAAATTAGGCAAAAATTTAGGTATATACAAAGACTTTCTTTATAAGACACCTAATGCAAAAGAAATAGGCCCCAGAATCAATAAATAAGATTATATCAAGTTAAAAATTTTTGCACTTCAAAGTAAATTGTTAACAGAGTAAAAAGAAAATTGACAGAATAAGAAAAAAATGTTACCACCTATACTTCAGATAGAAAGCTAATAACTACAATATACAGGGAACTAAAGAAAACAGATCTCTTAGATTCAAAGACCCAATTTAAAACTGGGCAATGGAAATAGACAATTATCAGATGAAGAAGCCGAAGTGGCCAATAAGTACATGAAAAGATGTTCATCATCCTTAAACACTGGAGAAATGCAAATCAAAACAATAGTCAGATATCATCTAACTTCAGAAAGAATGCCATATATCAAGAACTCAAGGCATGGAGGCTCTGCTGTCCCAGCACCCAACAAGAGCCGCATGGGGCAAGGCTGGTGAGATTTGCCACACCCTTTCCCTCCTCTCTCAACGGAGTTCTGCGCGGAGGCTTCACTCTCCCAGTGCCTGGCAGAGCCGCGTTGGGCAGAGCCGTGCCGGGGGAGAGCCCCCAAGGAAGATCCAAGGACAGACAGACAGAGACAACCAGAGACAATAGAACCATGAGGAAACGTGGGAATAAATCACCTATAAAAAGTACTGACATACCAGAAGAGGATACTAGGGATCCTGAAAATGCAGTATCTAAAGATGAAAATGGCAAAAACGATGGTAACTTCTGGTCCCAGAAATACATTGAATTAAAGCAGGAATTAAAGCAGAAAATAAACCAGAAAATGAAAGCGATAGAGCAAGAGCTACACCAAGACATAGCTAAGCTAAAAGCGAGCCTTGAAAAGCAACTAGAGGAGATCAAAGAAGAAATAAACCAGAAGATAATGAAGGCAATACAAGAAATGAGAGAACACAACAGAGACATAAAAAAATAAATAAATGCAGATATCCAGGAAGTGAAAAACACACAGGACATAATAAACAAACATTTTGAACATTTTCAAAATAGAATATTAGACTTAGAAGACAAAAATGAGGGAGCAGGAACAGAAAGACCGCAAAGAAAGCAAAGAAAAAAAAAAGAGCAAAGTGAATTATTACAACGGCTGATAGATGATTCAGAGAGAAACAACCTCCAAAGCATGGGAGTCCAAGAGAAGACTGAGAACAAAACAAAGGCTAAAAAGTCATGTTCAATGAAATCATGGAAGAAAACTTTCCAAATTAATGAAGAGAAATGAACATGGAACTACTGCATCAAACATACTTCAATAATACTCTAAAAGTGAATGACCTCAACTCACCCATCAAAAGACGTAGACTAGCTGACTGGATCAAAAAACAGAAACCCACAATTTGCTGCCTACAAGAGACACACTTCACCCACAAGGAAACTCATAGACTGAAAATAAAAGGATGGAATTCAACATTTCATGCAACAGATCCCAGGAAACAAGCAGGGGTAGCTACATTAGTCTCAGATTCATCAGATTTCAAAACAAAATTGGTGAAGCTCTATAGTGGTCAAAGATGACCACTATATACTGGTCAAAGGAACACTAGAGCAGGAAGAAATCATAATTATCAATATATATGCCCCCAACTCTAGAGCACCCAACTATGTAAACCAAAAATTATTAGACCTGAAAGGACACATAGGCCCCAATACAATGTTAGTAGGGGACTTTAATACTCCACTATCACAAATAGATAGATCAACCAGACAAAAAATCCACAAAGATATACAACTGCTGAATGACACTATAGAAAACTTGGACATAACATAACAGATGTTTACAGAGTTTTCTACCCAACATCAACTGATTACACATTCTTCTCAGCAGCACATGGAACATTTTCTAAAATAGACCATGTCCTATGCCATAAGTCATGCTTAAACAAGTACAAAGGGATAGAAATAATTTCCTGTATACTCTCAGACCATAGTGGAATAAAACTGGAACTTAACAGCAGTTGAAACAGGAGAAAATACACAGATACATGGAGATTTAACAACTTACTACTGACCAAACAATGGATCATGGGAGAAATTAGAAAATAAATAAAAAATTTCATGGAGTTAAAAGATGATGGAAGCACATCATATAAAAATCTGTGGGACACAAGGAAAGCAGTCCTTAGAGGAAAATTCATAGCCATAAACGCACACATCAAAAGAATAGAACAGTCACAAATAAATTCGCTAATGATGCACATTAAAGACCCAGGAAAACAAGAACACCTTAACCCAAAAAGCAGTAGAAGAGAAGAAATTATAAAGATCTGAAATAAATGAAATTGAAGTTAAAAAGACAATAAAAAAGATTGAGTCAAAGAGCTGGTTCTTTGAAAGAATTAACAAGATTGTCAAACCTCTAGCTAGACTTACCAAGAGAAGAAAAGGCACAGATTAGCACACTTAGAAATAAAAAGGATGAAATTACGACAGACTCTGCAGAAAGTCAGAGTATTATAAGAAATTATCTCAAACACCTATATTCTAACAAATTTGAGATTGGGAGGAAATGGATGACTTCCTAGATGCATATAAAATACCAAAATTAAATGAGGAAGACATAAAAATCTTGAACAACCCCATCAAGCACACAGAAATTGAAGCAGAAATAAAATCTCTACCTACAAATAAAATTCCAGGCCCAGATGGATTCACAACAGATTTTTTTCAGTACTCTAGGGAAGAACTAACTCCAATCCTCCTCAAACTGTTTCATAAAGTAGAAAGTGAAGAAATACTACCAAACTCATTTCTTGAGGTTAGCTTCACACTAGTCCCAAAACCAGACAAAGACTTAACTAGGAAGAAAAATTATACACCAATATCCTTAATGAATATAGATGTAAAAATCCTCAACATGATTCTGGCAAACAGAATCCAACAAGTAATCAGAAAGATCATACACCATGATCAAGTGGGCTTCATCCCTGAGATGCAAGGCTGGTTCAACATACGTAAATCAGTCAATGTAATACACCATATCAACAAAACCGAAAATAAAAACCACATGTACACCCAAGTTCACAGCAGCACTACTAACAATAGCTAAAGTGTGGAAGACCCCAAAATACCCATCAACTGACCAATGGATTCAGAAATAGTAGTATATGTACACAAAGGAATACTACTCATCTATAAAGACAGATAGGTTTGAGGCTTTGTAGGTAAGTGGACGCAACTTGAGACCATCATGCTCAGTGATGTGAGTCAGGCACAGAAGGTTAAATACCAAATAGTTTCTCTAACATGAGAAACCCAGAATACAGTCATTTCATAGAACTGAATGGGGGGGTAAATATTAGGGGGAAGAGGTGCATGTGGGAGGGTCGAAAAAGGGAGAGAGGAAGAGTTTGTAACTCAGAAGTGATACATATGTGAACAAAATACTGAAGTTTAGTGTAAACATTATGTATCATATATGCGTACCAATAAAATAGGGAGAGAGAAAAAAGAAGGTAACCCCTCCGTGCATTAGCAACCCTAAGCACACTTTTGCACTCCACAGTTGCACTCTCCACTTGCCCAACAACACAGTGCTCAGCCTTTCTTTTCTCTCTCTCTGTACGGCCTATTCTCTCCATTTTTATAAAAAAACAGAATAGTAATTTGACCAAGTAGGATGCCTTCTTTCCTGAGGGGGAAATGAAGATCAGTTAAGCTTGGCAGTGACAGAATGTTTTTGGCAGGCTGAGTGGGTGGAGGCTGTGATGGTCCCGGTAAAAGTGATTCTACGATCCTTCATTTCTTTAGTTCCTGGCTGGAGAGCCCAGCTCCATACCTCACCCAATCTATCAGCCCAGGAGCAGTGACACCATCAAGGATTGAGCTCCCAACCAGACTTCTGGGTGAAATGTAGCAGAAAATGAAGCTTGTTTTGAAAGATCTGGGGAAGTGTTATGTAAGGTTCTCTTCCTGCCTTTCTGTAGCCACCGTGGTCCTTTCTTAGGCTGCCATGGAAATCTGCTTTCCCCAAAGCAAACGTAGTAATAGTGACCACTTCTGCCAATGGGGAGTTTGTTGCAAATCACGCCTCCCTTGGAATATTATACGGACCTAGTACTCATGGGACGCTACCACTCCGTTCAGTGTAACAGAGACCACCACATGTTCTCTTCTGAAATCCTTTCCATCGCATCCTTAACATGTCAGGGAAAAAGAAGTGGATGCAACAGAAGAAGAACTGGAGCAAATTTAGGACTTTTCAAAAAGACTAAATTTAGTCTGGTTCCAAGAACAGACATCAGTGCTTGAAAGTGTATCTCCAGTGAGCATTTGTTCTGCTCTGTAACCCGTGGTGCAATACGTGGCTCTTAGAATTACTCATTCCCTGCTGGGAAGGTGATTAGAATTCCAGAGGGGGGAAAAGCTATTGCAGAACTGGCTGTGTGGTTCACTAAACCTCAGGGGAAAGGGTGGAGACGCAGCTGGAATCCTTAAAGGTCATGAAGCATTATTTTTACTTTAATACTCAGAATTCAAGTGGAAATAAACTGGAAAGATTAAGATCTAAGTGTAAATAAACTGAAGGAAACTTATTATTTTGGGGCCCTCTGGAAGATGTCTGTTGAAGGAAAGTACAAACCACGCTAGCTATAGTCCCAAGAGCACAGCTTATCATGGAATAGGTGGTGATAAGAACAAGCATTAAAAAGTACATGTTGTCGGCAGAGGATGCCAAACCAAGTAGGTGGACTTCTCTTCCTTGGGGACTCTGGGAACAGCAGATGTGGAAATAAGGTGCAGATGCTCTGAGGATGAACAAACTTCTTTCTCTGAGCCTGGAACTCTGTGCTTTGTGCACCTGCTAATAGTTCTTTAGGAGCTACTATCCGATCAGTCATCCTAGAGGTACGGCATGCAACACCCCTGGTAACTAAAACCCATTAGCTCCGAATTCCTCCACAGGAGCCACGGGAACCTTTAGTTCTTTTCCCTCGCAACAGGGTTTCAGAGAGTTGATACCTTGTCCTCAGAGCTTAATACAAATTATCTGCTCCTTCCATCTTACATGTAAATGACCTTAATTTACCATCATTTCAATTGCTACTAGTCATTCTTACTGACTGATCATATTTTCAGCTGTTGCTGTTGGCTTTTCCTGCGCTGGATGTTTGCACAGAGGGAAGATGCATTCCTTCCCATATTTCTAATCCAAAAAGAAGGACTTTCATCCCCTGAACTTCTCCTGGTGGATCTAGCCACAAGTTTCCAAGGGTTGAAGCATATATGCAGATGTTCAGCGAAACACTGTCAACAAACAATTCACATCCCAGGACATATGTCACAAACATACAGCAAGTATACTGCATGACCTAGAAACAGTGCTGAATGATTTACACATACTATCTCATCTTATATTTATTTCAACTCATGGTTGTTGTCTGACTCTGTAAATAAGGAACATATGTGAAAAGACCCTGAACTTTGGCTCTTTAACCTCGTTGGCTCTTTGGATGGTGGTGGTCTGGTCAGCTCTTCATGTTCTAGAGGACTTCTCATTTTCCTCCATCAAGTGCATGCAGTCATCAAGGCTGTAACTCCCCCCACTGATCACTACTTGGTCTAACTTGAGCAGGTGGACATTACATGCTGGTAGTAATTGGTTTTTTTTTTTATTTACATTGCAATCTTAAAATGTGAAGAAAACCTCCAGGTATAGAAAAATGAAGGCTGAATAATAAAAATAGCTAACATCGTGAGTCTTTAATGTTGTCAATCTCTGTTCTATGAGAGCTTGGTTCTTGTAACACCTCGGGGAATCAGTGCTATTATTATCTTCATTTACATACACACAGAGGTTAAGATCATACAAATTTCATCAGATTGCACAGCTCTTGAGTAGAAAGGGCCAGAATTCACCTCCAGCTATAGCATAAGATAGTTCCTTGTGTGTGTCACATATGTCAAGGCTTCAATCTTCTAGTACACTTGTTTCTTATCATCTTTTAGAAATAAATACATCCAAACAGCAAAATTAAAAATAAGACCCATGAGAAGAAGCTTCAATGAGTATTGTGGAGTTTTGTTTTGTGTTTGGATGCTCCCCTCAGTTCAATATGAACACGATGCTACAGGTGGAAGTATCAACACAGAAGGAGGCAAGCGCCCTAGGACTCAAATGCAGCCCTACAGGAGCATAAGCGACAGGAGAGGCACTGCTGGGTTAGGCACCAAAGAATCACTGAGACTTCCACAAGTGGAGATGGGAAAGAGAGCGGGGCACACTAAGCAGAAAGGGGACTTAAAAAACGGAAAGGTGTTCTTGGGTTCAGAAAGCGTATTACTGATTTCAGGAGGACCAAGCAGAACTAATGGATGATTCCAGAAAAAAAAAAAACAGTGTTTAAATTTATCAGAATTTTGTGTTGGTCAGCTTTTCCATTGCTGAGGCAAACTACTTGATACAGACAACTTAAAGAAGAAGTTTACTTGATTGAATTTTAGAGGTTTCAGTCAATGGCAAATTGGCTTCAAGGAATCAACTTGGGGAAAGAGCGCAGTGGAATAAAGGTGTTCAACTCATGGCACCCGGGAAGCACACAGTATGGGAAGAGCCTCAGAAAGAGGTGCCAGGGTCCAGAGACAGTTCCCAAGGTTAATCATAACCCATCCAGACACACCCATCCTAGGAACCTTTAAAACTGGTCAAGTTGACAATCAGACAAACAAAGATAGCTACTAACAAGTGCACTTTTCAAATATTTCCAGCATGTATTTAATTTTCAAAAGCCATTGGAAGTGGTGCAGGGAGACAGAAGAGTTCCATGTATCTGAATCTCACACTGCATACTGGTTACCAGAAATGCTGCTTATATTTGCTACTCCAGCACCCCATCTGTTCCCCAGAAGTCCTTGCATAGACGATAAATACAGCCATCAAGTATCCGGCAGATAGAAAGAACCCATGAGGAATTATATAGCCACCTTGTATCTGGCAAATTGAAAGATATAGCTCAGTACCTTAGTGTACTGAAGGTATTTAAATCATGTTTTTAATGGTACCATGTCTAGCTAAGAGTTATAAATATGATGTTATAGTTTAGGTCCAAAACACCCCCCACCAGTCTCCTGCTTTTGAAAGGTGTCTGGATCAGTGAAGTGCCACACTTGTCAGTGGATCCATTATTGGTGAGCAGAGAAGTCAAATCCAATGTTAGAAGGTGGGCTTTCTTGAAGCAGGGGTCATGAACCAGAAGGATACCTTCTTGCCCAGCGTCCTCCCCTCTCTCTGCCTCCTAGCTGCCAGGAGGTGAATACGTCTTCTGTCCCACCCCTCTGCCACGTTGAGTTGCCCTTGCAGCCAACAACCATGAGCTGAATCAAAATAAACTTCTCCTTTATGTTATGGGTGTTAGGTATTTTGTCTCAGCAACCGGAAAGTGACCAATACAGATGAGGTCCTGGACTCTAGACATGTATATGGTTACAATAACATTGAGCCCCATCTATCTTTAGTCAGTAGACAGGTAAGAAGACATTTAACACAAGGTTGAAACACATGCACGCACACCGATACAGCTGATTTTTATCTAAAGCCGTTTTTGATTTTTCAAACAACTGAAGTTATTACAAGCTAACCAAAAACACAGACTCATTAATGAGTTTAAAATGGCAACATGCATACTCAAGAACAATAAGATTTAACTCATCCTGTGGTAGACCAGTCAGCTAGAGTGAGGCAAGGGTTGTCACTACAGACTTTTAACTAGGACAAGACCTTGGTTCTTTTGGGGTGAAGTACAGGCTTTTTCTTTTAGCCAAGTCTGATTTAGTTGATTGATGCTGTGATGCTGCTGGATTTTGTTAGTATGCAAAGTTGAAAGGCCTGATGCAATGCATCTTAAACCTCATGTCTCACAATGCTCTCTCCCTTTGAACTTGACTGTGACAAGCAGTGCGTTTTGATTGACTGAATGTGTCTGCTGTTTCCTAGTGCGTGGGGTACACTTCGAGCATTGCAGGCAGGGAATGTGCTTTTCCTTTGATTTTCTTTTGATACTTTCATTGTTCCTACACTGCAAAATGGATAAATGATGAAAATTATTAATAAAGTTCTCCTTCTAGAGCCTTTACATTCAAAAGAATGTGGACTAAAAGCAATGAAAATCAAGCGGCTTGAACTAATTTTCACTGTGGATAGGAAACAAGGAAGTTGGACAGTCTCGATATTTGGACTGCAAACATTTCATAAATAAAATATGACCAGTAGCATAAATTGCAAGGTGCATACCATGTACATTACGTACACAGGGGAGGTTGCTTTTAAAAGTTCCTGCTGACAAAGTCAGACTTGCTCTCATTGCCACTTTTAACCCTGTCAAAATTACTCTAGATTCTGATGCTGAAAACACTTGATAGTACACTTTAACATGAAGCTTAAAGTTTATACTCCAGATAAAGCCTAGTTGTGTTAGAGCCATCATACTCAGCTATATTTTTAAGAAAAACAAATAATGCAACTTCCTTTATGTATGTATTTTCTCAATGAACACATGGAAGTCACACAGAAATAAGATCATATATATATATATATATATATATATATATATATATATATATATATAATTGTACTCTTGTAAATATATATCTTTCTCCTCATAAACAACGAAATACATACGTAAAAGGTTATATTATACAGTCCAGTTTGTTTTCAGAAACTGAGGCTCTGAGAGGATGCTATTCTTAGAGAGAAAAAAACTTTCAAACAAGTTTGTTTGCATAATTCCTATACTTTTAGGCTGTGGTAAGCTGAAACAATGGCATACAATACTATCACAGGAATCCCTAGGGCAAATAAGACACTATTTAATTAATCTAACAGCTATTTTTATAGTCAAGAATATCAAAGACATTCAGTTTACTCCAAACATGTACCATCCTTATTCAGATCTGAGAATGGAGTAGAGAGAACAGTTGGTCCAAATTTAAATCCAAACCATCAGAAATGAACATATAAACAACTAAGAAACTCTAGGAGCCAGGCACTGTTCAATGTCAAGGTATAAATGAGTTCTACGGTGGTGAGCTGAATGGTGGCCTATCTCCAAAAGGTTTTTTCCCACACCTTGATCTCTAGAATTCGTAAAGGTAGCCTTACTTAGAAAAGGGCCTTTACAGATGAAGGAAGCTAGTACAATCTTTAGATGAAGTCATCCACTGAGGGAGACTCGAGATCTAATCACAAGAGACACAAGGGGAGGGATAGGAGAGAAGAGCAGAAGACATGAAAAGATGGAGGCAGAGAGGACAGCAAGGCGCCATAGCCAAGAAACATCTGCACCCAGCAGAAGCTGGAAGAGGCAAGAAAGGATTCCTGCTAGAACCTTCGGAGGAAACAGCCCTGATGACTCACTAATTTTAAACGACTGGTCTCCAAGACTGTGGGAGAATAAACTTGCTGCTTTAAGCCACCGAGTTGGTGTTAATTTGTTACAGCAGCGCTCAGAAATGAATTCAAATAGTATTCCGACATCTATGACTTCAATGTGTAGGGCAGGGAAAAGTCAGAGAAGATTTATTTTGTGACAAGAAGACGATAAGATCTAACCTCCTACTTCACTGGTACAGCGTTTGCCTAAAGTGCGCGAGGCTCTGAGATTGAAGGAACATATCAGAATACAGGCTTTAAACAGCTACAGGCATGCCTCAGAAAAAAATTCTTTCACGCTAAGAATGTATAGCTCAGTGGTAGAGCATTTTTCCAAATAAATCTGAGGCCCTGGGTTTGATTCCCACTACTGGTTGAAAAGACCAGGCAGAAATTTTTGATTTTATGTGGGATTTTTAAAAACTAAGATTAGATTAGGCTTCTAATACACATGTTTTCCAAAGTCACTGTGTTTGGGGCCCTCTTGTTGCTGGAGTCCTGGCCTCTGGAACATGCCCTTGACACATAGTATTTGGTATTCCAAGCCAAGCACTGTGAGAGTCCTTGAGGAGCAGGTCTGAGCAGAAAATCAGGCATTTTACATGCTTGTCTGAAATTAAATGTGTCTGGCCTCTGCATAGGCCGGGCCACACTGAGTGTGGGGACTCTGCCAAAACTGGGTGTGACGGGGATAAGAATCTTCTTTATTGAAAACCTTGCCAAGACAGAATTCCTACCAGAAGGCTCACAAACTCATGAGCTTTTCTATGATGTGTCACCTTTATATGCACTCTTCTGAGAGGGCCTGAGGTTTCCATTATCTTTTCAAAAAGTCCCACAGTTTTCAGAAAATGAAAAATCCATGCTTTAAGAATGCAGAGCAAACCCAAGAGTGCTTTACCTATTGGAAAAATGTCAGTTGTCACAGAGAAGCTTGTAGATACAAAGATGTAGCCTTTCCATCCTGGAGCTCACCAGGGAGCAAGGGAGCTCTGATGGAAGGAAAGAATATTAGAAGCAAAACTGGAGAGTTTGGTAGACACCAAACAGCCTTACATAGGGGCCTCACTCGGGGGTTAACACAGGACAGAAAGCCATTTCACACACACACACACACACACACACACACACACACACTGTCAGATCACTGCAGCAGAGCTTTGGCATACAGAGCCTGAAACAGCCACTCATAGAGAGGGCCACATCTGCAAAACAGATGTCCCTGGAGATTCCTGGAAATAGGAAGGCGGAATGATGTCAGGAGGCTGAATATCCTGCTGTAACCTGGTGAGGAATAAAGAAATCAACAGCATTCGGGTTTTTGTATTGCTGTGAATTTATTTCTATCTGCAGACACGGGTAAATTTGGTCACCATAACATTATAAAAGATGGCAAAGGATTTGTATACCCAAAAGATTATATAAACCTTTTTGTCAATCAGCTTACACTGAAGTAATGACACATTTTAAAATAGAGTCCCATTTGAAAAATGTCTTAGACTCCTGCTAAAATTCTGTGACCAAGTGACAATGGTAAAACTTATACCCTAACATGACTAAAATGTGGTTATATTTTTCAGTCAATGGCAGATTACATTCATGATAAGATATAATGGGAATGTAAAAATCTCTGTCCCCAAGCCAGGCATGGTGGCCATGACCATTGAAGAGATTATGTCAATTTGGGGGAATTAGGAAACGTACCTCCATTAGGATTAGGGTTTGGGAACCAGACCTAGATTGGGAATTGAGAACCACCCTGGATTCGAGTGTAAGTGATTTGTGGGCCAGCCAGTGAAGAAAGAGCACCCACCCAGATGTGGGAGGGCCAACTGGAACTCTAACGGTATAAAAGGAAGAAATCCAGAAGCTGGTTACAGATTCTTCCTCTGGGAAAGCTTTCGCCTTTGTGATTGTCTACGGACACCAACTTGCTACACGCAGCAGATCGTCAGCACAGATTCACTGCAGTCTTGACTTGTGCCTGTCTGCCTTTTACTTATCTTCAGTCGCCGATATTCAGGCTTTGGTCTTCGCCAGAGATCTGCAGCAGACTCTCACCTTACCGGCTGTCCTGCAGTCCCCGACGGGAGATCTACTTCACTGCTGAGCAACCATCTTGGAGCACCTCTATCCTTAGATTTATAAGCCTTCCTAATAGATCCTTTTGTGATAAAATCTGTAAATTCTGTCTTTGAAAGAACCCAAACTAATACAGTGGCACACACCTGTAAATCCCAGCACTTGGGCAGTTGAGGTAAGAAGGTTACCATGAGTTTGATGTCAGCCTAGGCTGTATAGTGAGTTCAAGGCCGCACTGAGCTGTACAGCAAGACCCTGTGTTACAGAAGAGGGGCCTGGGACTCCTATTTCCAGATTCTGGATTGTCTGTCTGTCCAAAGAATGGGGCAGGCCGTGTGTTTTGGTGCCATGACTCCTCCAAACCCACAAGGGATTTCCTGACCATGTGGCAACAAGTTATAGCTCCTTCCAAGCAACCAAATGACTCAAACAATGGCAGCATGCCATCAAAAAATTAAATGGTACTCACTAATAGCTCCACAGGAGTACAGGTTTATAAAAGAGAAACTACATTTTCCCATGGCTGTATGCTCCCAACAAGGAAGGCCAGAGCTGTGGTTGCACACACATCCAGATTTTTCTCAGACTTGCTGGTTCCTTTGACCTCATGTGGGCAGGGTATGGAAGCTGCGGTCCAATCGTCAAATCAGCCTGTCCCAGTGCCAGGAAAAGTCCATTCTGATAGGTCCCACAAGCTGCACTGCAAGTTCAGAGAGACCCTGCACAAATTTTCCTCCCTCCAGAAAATTTCCAGCTCACTTGAATACTTCACCCATTTAATTTCCGTCTTCCCCTTTTGCCCTTTTCTTCTGTCTCATCTGTCTGAAAAAAAGAAAATTCCGTGCCTAGGTACACTGTAGTCTTCACAACAACATAGTGCAATACATGACTCACTGGTATGGGCAGAGATGCTGGTATAAACACGCCCACTGAACTGACAATGGTACAAAAGTACACCTACAATTACATACAGTGCATACTTGAAAACCGATGACAGATAACCATGCTCCTGATTATGGATTTACTATATGATTCCTTCTGTTGGTTATATTAGCATGTACCCCTACCTACAAAGACAACTGTACTTCAAACGGTAACAGTGGTACAACTGCAGCTGCCCCTGTGTTCTGTTGCTGTGCCTTTGGGCTGCCTCAAAAGGTCACAAGACTGACCTCGACCCTCGAGGTCTGTGTACGGCCACTGGGATGCTCACACAACGACCAGCCAGGAAGCTCTTGGAATGTGTCTCCGTCCTTAACTGATGTTTTCGAGCACAGAATGGATGGATCTTTTCACGTAGTACAATGGGGATTATAAGGCTACGCACAGCTCTGCCAGCCACAATTGGGCATTGACAGGCTCTTGGGCAACCTCCGCCTTGCCAAGGTTGAGGACTAGAGGGGCTCTCACCTTCTGGGACTGCAGGTGTCTTTGTTCTCAAGTCAAGTACAATACTTCAGAAAACCTGAGAACCAGATAATGTCTTCAAACACATGCAAATCTCTTCTTCAAACACTCCCAAAAATATGTATGCATGTTTTGGGTGTGGCTTTTATTGTTTTTTTTTTTTTTTTGATCTCTCAGAGGCAGTGAAGACTAGAATATATATTTATATAATAAATGGGTTTTTTTATTAAAAAAATAAAAAGAGCCTAGGGAGTTTCCATTTTGCTATTTGTTTAAAAAGCAGAAAATCTCAAGCCTCAGCCTTGGTCTCCGTTAAAAAAGAAGAAAATCTGAAAGAGGAAGTTGTTGGGAAGTCAAGTGAAAGCCTGTTTCCCTCTGGCCCCGAGGCATCACCATGGAGACTCCTGAAGGTTCCAGGAATGACTCACAGGATTTGCTAGCAAAGCCTTTGAAATGGAAGCCTCACGGAGCACAAAGGCAAACTTAGTCTGCAGCCCCTGAAGAGTCTCCTTTGACTCCCCCTGACAGACAGACATGGGCCGGCGGCTGGCTGCTGAGAGGGCACTCTGCTCTGCTCCCTGGTCCTCATTACTGGGGGCATTTTGTTCCACAGAGCAAAGGTCAAATAACACTCTGCCTTGGGTTGGGCTCCTCCACAGCCCTTGGAGGAGTGTTGATGTAAAGCCCAGGGGTGTGTGCACTTGAAAGGGAAAGCTGTAGGCCTTGGGACTGGGGGGAAGGCAGTTTTCAGAAGCCCTAGCTGGCAAAAGGTGTGAGGGCTCAGATTCGCCTTGGGCAGCTGTAAGTTATCCCCTGGCCTTTCCCTCCAGTGCAAAAAAAACTTGCTCAAGTTAGGTTCTCTTAGAACTGAAGAACATAGGACAAGTGTGAGAAAGGCTTGGGTTTCATCTGCATCATGGGAGGATGTAACCTCAGAGAGCCACAGTAAAAAGCTGAAGCAAACAAGTCCTCTGCCCTGAATATTATCTGTAGAATGTCTGGAGGAGTGTCATGGGCAGCGTGTGGCGCTGTGAAAGCAACATGCCCAGGGCTGCAATTCAGCCCCGGGGAACCCACGCAAAACGAACAGCCGAGCAGTGCCCTCCTGAGGTCCCTCCTCCCCTTGCCACACAGCTGGTGCTTCTTTCCTAAGGGACTTAGAGACACAGCAGAGATCACTTGCGTGGAGTTCACACATGCAGTGGCCGGTAGGTGTGCCCAGGGCTGTATCAACACCCCAAAATCCAGCTATCGCTACTAATCCAGAGGGTCTGCTGCCCAAGTCCATGACCTTGTTACAGGCCTCAGACGTGACTGTCAGCTTGGGCTGCCCACTAGCACATCAGGCATTTAGCATACCCACCAGCCGCAGCAAGAAACGTTCTTTTTTGGATCAGGCCCAAGCTTGTCTCAGACTCAACAATAGCCATGGGGCTAAGACTGAAGGCATTTGTTTGGCTTGTCTCCACAGCCCTTCTCTCCTTCTCTTTTTCTCTCAATAGTGCTGGGGATTTAACGTAGGTCCTTTGCACTGAGCTACATTCTTATTTCATTTTTTTAATTTTTATTTTGAGACAGGTTCTCACTAAGTTGCTAACTTGTCCAGGTTGGGCTTGATCTTGTGATCTTTCTGCCTCAGCTTACCAGAGTGCTAGAACGATAGGCCTGTGGCACCAGGTCCAGCCACAACACTATTCTAAAGAGGAACTCCTAGAATTCCGCAGTCCAAATGCATAGGAATCACCCGCTTCCTTCTCTCAAAGGAGATAACCCACTGAAGACCAGCACGCTTCCCTTCTCTGTCCTTTCCACGTATCCTAGAGGCTGCAGACCTGCCTAACTATGAAAACAAATAAGAACTTAAGGTCTGAGCAAAAGCCGCAGTTGCCTCCTCTAAACCATTTATTCTGATTTCTCGACAAGTGAGATAATTGCATGGGCCCTTGTGACAGACATTCCATACTAAACTTCATAGCTTTCTGCCAAAACAACATATTGTGTGCTGCTATATTTTCCACATTGGATGTTAGTGCTGCTGTGAGTCCTGAGCGGTTTTATGCAGGGAAGAGGAAACTTGGAGACGCAGAAATCAAGGCAGCACCTCCTGAGGTCCCTGGGTGCCAGCACCGAGCCCCTGCCCTTCACAACGCCCTCATTTGCTTTTGATTTTTATTGTTACATGGGCTTTGCGATGTCCAAGTTCAAAGTGAGTCTGCCGAGTGAAGAGGCGCCACTCACTGGTGCAACCCTGCAGCCCAGAAAGGATTTGCACAGTCCAGCAGCTGGCTGCCCTTGGAGCAGGCAGCCCTGTCCTGTGTCCCCAACCCCATGCACATGACCCACGAAGGGCAACTAGATCACCTGTCCCCAGAGCAAGACTTGTCTGGACACCTCATCCAGAGCAAAAGACAAGTACAAGAATGAGCAAGGTATAAAGTCACCACCTTTCAGTGGCTCCTTGCAGCCTATATAACGGTTTGTGTATCCATTTCCCTTTCAGCAAAATTCGACAGCTGTGTCCTCTGACACAGTGATGTTGCTCTCTGAAATACAGTTTTCTTTCTGTTTTCCAGGACTTTCTGTCCATCCACCACCCCTCTGTTTCCCAGGCACTTACTAGGGGGTTTCTCAGAATTAAGGAACACAAAGCCAAGGTCCGGGCCATCCTCCCAGTCCTTGGGGCTGTTCCACATCTTGTTGAGTGCCGTCAGCACTGAACAGATGATGGAAGACCTTTCCTTCTTACTGCCGTTCCTGAAACGCACAGAAGTCAGTCAGCAAGCAGAAGCCAGGCCACAGCACTTCTGCTCTCCACCTGATAGCACCTTGATCCTACCTCAGAGGGTCTCTAACTCTGTCCCCACAGAGCTGCCACCAGCTCCCCCAGCGTGAGCCCCTTAGCCATGTAGTTTTCCAAACTGGGTGGTTTCCCAAACTACTCCCACATGGCTTCACCTGGATGACCCCTTATCACAGGCCTCTCCTCAGTCCAGGCACCTGATGCGTCATCACCATCCCAGGGGAGACCTTGAGGTTCCATGGTTCGGTGATCACAGCTTTTAACAGCTCCAACTTAAAGCCTTGGACTTGGGTTCTGGGCCCTTTCACCCCTCTCAGCTTCCCTAGGAATCCAAACCACCTGAGCAAAGTGGTGTGTGCTCCTAGGACATTTAAGGGTGCAGATTACCCAGAAGGCAGAGGCAGGACAAAATTGGCTTCCAAAGTGACAAAAGGAACAGAGGGATGGAAGCTGTACTAAAGGGAATGAGTTTTTTTTTAACAAGGTAAGGGACTTAACAAGTTAAGAAAGTTCTTATTTAGAAAAACAGATTTCAAAAAAGCAAAACCATCCCAACATCTCTGCCTGAAATAGTTGGCATTTCTGAACAGGATTGTTCTTGTCCTGTCGTAGTCCCCAGTTGGCTCTGATTGGGATGTTCATCCTCCACATCCACCTCTTCCTGACCCAGTTTTCTTGCTCCCTGAGAAGCAGCTGAAATCCCTCCCTTCTCCTGGCACCTAGCGCACCTCAGTCGCCTCCAGCATCTTCATCTCACTGAAGCCCCCTGGCAGGTGTCTATGCTGGTTGAGTTGCTTTAATTTGTCCTGATGAATATTTCCCCTTAAGACAGTCCTTAAGTTACCATAGACTTTCCTGGCTCAGGTCTTTGTTCAGGCAATGAATCATCTTAAGGTAGGATGGTACCCTCCCCTCTCCCTTGCTTCCCACAAAGCTCCTTTCTATAGGTTTCGCTTCCTCCTCTCCCTCTCCAGTGCACTACCTTGATTTTCTTTTCTGTTCATGCATCCGTTTGTTTTACTGCCCTTCTGATTCAGGTTCTTAGTCCTTCTGAGCTCCTGTTTCTCAAGCTATACTCTCTGGACAGCCTCACGGATGCATGGCAGCCAGAGCTTTTTGCAAGTTGAGACTGTCTGCAGTCAAGAATCCAGAACCACACCTCAGTTTCCAACTATACCTCTCAGAGTTGAGGAGCTTTCTTGTTGATATGATCTGAATCCAGCCAATCCTGACCCTGCTTTTTCCTTGGTGTGGCTGTGTTAATGAACAGCTCTGCCACCCACTCAGAAAGCCTGGACTCCCCAGGCTCTCCCTTCTCCATCTTCACTGATGTACCCAGCCGTTCTGTACTCCCAGCAGGTACTCCTGAGGTATGCGTTAACTTGGAGCCACAATGCTACAGAAGAAACCCTACCTTAATCCCATTATGAAAATGGGGATGACATTCAGAGAGGTTAAGAAACTGAATCAAAATCACTCAAGGAGAAAGTGATGATGCTGACAGTCATATCCCGAATGAACTGACCTTAGAGAAGAAGCATCCATCTTCTACACTCAGCTGGTACCTGCCCTCTCCAGTAGAGACCATTGAAAATGATGACAGCCAAATTTAGAGAAGGAAAAATGGGGATTCAAAGCAGGCAAGAGATACCATAAGTCCACCAGAACTCTTCTCAGTCCCTATAGCACAAGCTACTTTGGAGGCAATGGGGTCTTGGACATTTATCAAGGCTCCTTTGTATTAAATGTCAATTTAGTTGAAAATTCCCATTGAATTATGATTATTCCAGTGACAAGAGCAGTCATTCATTTCCATTGATTGAGAATTCTTTTTTTAAAAAAGCAGTCTAAGTCACAGCATGAAAGATCTAAGGTAGAAAAAAAATCCATATCTGGGAAGTTGGTTGGTTTTGCACTAAGGACTTCCTTGCTAAGGGCATTTTCAAACGCTAGCTTTCCCACCCCTGTCTTCTAAGGGACTCAGCGTCCTCATACAGCTAGAATGAGTTTGGAGAAATTCACCGTGGAAACAGCCCTGTACCAGGTTATAAACAAGTCAGACGCTTTTGACTTGTAGACATATTTGATTTGGCACATTTCGCGTTTCCCATGAACATCCAGATTTCTGGCTTCTTTTGCAAAAACAGTTGACATGACAACACAGGGCTCTCTGTCCATTTGGCAATAAACCCTGCTGGAACAAGGTCAACCTGCCTCCTCGGTCAGGGCCTGCATGTTCACTTGGCCTCAGTTCCTCTGGCCAGCTTAGCCACTGATGCTACTTTCCTGGTCTCTCCAAGCGTCTGGGTTGGTGACCTTATCTGAAACCGGTCAGGTCAACCTTTCAAGCATGCACCTTTCCACTTAGCCAAAATCTGAGTTATACTAAACTTCACTCAACATCATGAGAGCACGGACTACAGCCAAAATGCTTTTACTCTGAAGGATTTGATTCCCACATTCCTGTTTTAGCTCTTCATGAAAACATAGCAAAATCAAGTTCCCTGTGTGCTCACCTTCTGGGGAAATCAAAAGTATTCACCAGGTGTTGAAATGCAAACTTATTTCTTAGAATTGGCAACTTTGCCTCACCGAGGCCTGTGTTGATTTCTACCTAATGAAAACTCCAGAGCAGGCTGGAGCCTGACAGATAGAGCCCAATCCACTGTTTACTCTGGTGCTAATCACAATCATGTTTACAGGAAAATGCCCTCATCTGCTTCCAGCAGCTCCAGCCACTCAGCCATGGGAGAGCTGTCTTCAAAGTCAATTGCCTGTCATTTTGCTGATTTATGTTGAGCAACTGCAAGGACCCCTCGAGGTATTTGTAGCTGGCTTGATGATTCCCAGCTTATAAAGTGGCATTGGGCAGAGTATTTCAGTTCAAATTCCCATCAAGACAGAATTTAAATCCCCAGCCCTGCTGCTCCTGTTTGCAATGTGAGCACTTTAGATAAGCAGAAACCATCAAACCCTAAATGCTGGGGGAAATACAACCTGGATGTCTTCAAATGGAGACTTGAGCCCAAATATTTTTTCAGGCACTGGATGTGAAAGTGATTCTAACAGTCTTTAAAATAGTGATCACATATGCTTGTCCCCAAGAAATATGCATGACTAAGGCTGGGCGGGAGCTATCAGATAAGATCAGAGGAGGCTGAAAACACATCTTCCTGACCACCCGCCTGAATTCCTACATTTCAACCAACAGAATCTAATTTCTTTGAAACTGTTCTGCCCTCTAACAGAAGTTTTCTTTCTAAAATAAAAATGTCACTGAAAAGCACAATCTATTATTAAATTACTAACCCATTTGCTTCTGGTTTAGCTTTAGTTTTAATGGAGTGCCAAGTCTCTTTTAGCCTCTTTCTCGTGTCTGTGGAAAACTCTGGAAGCTTCCACACCCTTAAGAACTACCTCCACCTGCAGGTGCTGAGGGGTTGGTGGCAGGTGAGACTCGCCAGTGCCTTGCAAGCAACCCTCCTATGCATCTCCCAGCAGGCTCTGTTGGGGAGGTAGGCATGGATATGTTTGTAGTTCAAGGTCACACATGATGTAAGACGTGCCCACAGCCTACATTTTTAGCATTTCTGCACTTCTCCATCACCGGGTGTGTCAGGTAAGGCACGGAGCATTAGGGATGGACAGTGATCTCGGGGTCTAGTTCAGCTCCTCCAGGTGAAGGAACAGGCATAATGGCTGCCTCCACAAGTCAAGGATACTGAGGAACCCCGATATGTGCAGCTGACTCATCCTAACCGAGGCCGACTCCAGAAGGACTCCACTGACTCATCTTCTGGTCATCCTCTCAGTCCTCACGTACAAAAAGCATGTATTTCTTTCATTTAGCGAGGCGACTGCTCTGATGCACTGTCTCATTCTGCCTCTGAATTCCTCTCTTTATATTCCAGCTGTATTTCTCCACATTTCTGTCACTCGCCCTACCTGGCTATCCTGAAACCAGCTGTTGCCTGTGTCACGGCGTGTGCTTTTGCGCAGGATGGCATCACAATTCCAGGCCAGATTTTGTCCCCTGTCTGTCTTCCTCCTTTAGCTTGTAAACCAGGGTCCCCCGCTCTCCTGCAGTGTACTGTCATGCCTCAGCGCGCCACTTGGTGGCAGTGTTTCAGAGCATCCCGAAGCTTAGAAGGCGGCTTTGGGCTGGGCTGCTGCCTGGTCCTCGTCACCCGCAAAAGCCGGGCTGTGTAAACAGGCAGAGCGCAGATTCGCTGCTGTGCTCAGGGAAGAGTGGGTACCCGATATTATGGTAACGAGGGACAGAGGTCTGTGCCCTGCCTGTGTCCTTGCCGAGCCTGCTCTACCCACAAAGCTGACATCTGCCACGGTTTGAACAAAGGAACCACAAATCCCAAGGCTGTTGGGAGGTGTCCTTGAAAAGGATGGCCGTAACCCTCTCCCCTCCTCGTTTTGATTTTCAACCCACCATTGGGCCCTGATTCATCCATAAAAACAACAACCAAAGGGGAAAGGCAATTCCCGTGAGCATCATGTGTTTGCTGGACAGGATAGTAATGGCTTAATCCTTCTAATGGCTTTGGTCACTGCAGGATATTAGCTATTAGAAGGGCCTGTTTGAAGGGAGCTGGCGGGGGGAGAAAGGGCCATCTGCTGATTACAGCATGCACCAGGAATGGAAGGCACACTTAAAGAGACACGGTTCGAGGATATGGACCCAAATAATTAGCTTGTCGTTCGAAAGGTATATTCAGGATTTGGCTTTTAGCGTCTGAGTTATTTGCGTAGTTCAAGCTCTGGATGTGATGTCTCAGACTGCAGATGATCCCAGTTAGTTCCACCCCCAGTGTGTTTTGTAAGGAACGGTCTCAGGGGACTCGAAAGAATGTGGTCTGAAACGCTTCAGCATTTATAACATGAGCTGGATCCTGTGGAAATCAAGCCAAATGTTTTTTTATTACAAACAGGTCAGCCCAGGACTAAATTGTGAACTACACACGTGATTTCCCAGCCCCTGCTCTAGCCTCCACTGAGGAAATGGCCCCCCACGGCCCACTGGCAAGGTCCCAGTCCGTTCTTGAGATCCTCCCCCATTTCGTTCCTTTGTCCTTCACTTTCCTTTCCCGGCCTGACAACCAGCTAAAGAAAGGGAAACCTTCCCAAGTATCATGAAATCGCAGGAATAATGCGCTGAGCTAGATGTGTTGGAGCACACCCATAACCCCGGCACTCAGGAGGCTGAGGCAGGAGGATTGCTGTGAGTTCGTGGCCAGCCTGATACACACAGTAAATTCAGGGCCAGCCTGGACTACAGAGAAAGATTCTGAAAGAGGGAGAGATGGGGGGGGGGGAAGAAAAAGAAATATCAGGAAATAAATTAAATTTTCCACTCAGGAAAATGAGGGGCAGGCCATCCTCGCCTACAAATGGGTTGAGTCTAGACCAGAGATAAACAGAGACATCCTTCCCCTCTCCTACTGGCCAG
>PVKB01003797.1:114588-176528 GCA_004027205.1 Ctenodactylus gundi
GGGGGGGGGGGGCACTGGACTGAGCGGGTCTGGGGAGCAGGAGCACAGAGGGATGCAATGGCAGCCTGTGTGGTTTAAGCTGAACAGACTGAAAAGCTGAAAAGCACCGTAGAAGAAAAAGTAGAATAGATAACGGACCAGACCTGGCGTCTCTAAGGTTGTATTCTTTTTAGTTTCTTTTTCTTTCTTTCTTCCTTTCTTCCTTTCTTCCTTCCTTTCTTTCTTTCTGTCTTTCTTTCTTTTTCATTTAGACTACAAAGAATAGCGACACTCAATTTACCTTTGGTAAAGGGTGGCGAATCTAAGACGCCAAGGGTGAGGCAGGAAGAACGCACCACCTTGCCTTGAAGAAGCGGGGACAGCGCCTTGCCAAACCTCATAGTCAGGCATGTAATATCCGAACTGACTGTCTTAAAATAAGGCATATTAATAGACAGCTGAGGATGTAACAAGGCCAATGATCAGGAGTCGTCATTAAAACCACTGCTTATTTCTCACGATTTCCGCTGTAGAAGGACTGCTATGCCACAGGGGCCCACAGGGGGCAACACTAGGTCAGAAGGGTCTCCCCACTGTCAACCTCTTTTTGTTTTGTAAATTTAAACTTGTGGTCTGAGATAGTTACAGAAATGAGCAGAGATATTCAAGTTCCTTCCTTGCCTTAGTAAGTTTTGAAAAAACAATCAATTTTGCACTGAGGTATAAAAGCCTTCTATTCACATAGAGGTGAAAATGGTGATGTGAAGTTCGTAACTCCATCTTCCCTGAAGCTAGCTTTTTTTTTTTTTTTTTTTTTTTTTTGAGACAAGGTTTTACTCTGTAGCCTAGAATGGGCCTGAACTCACTATGGAGCCCAGGCTAGCCTTGGACTTGTGGCAACCCTCCTGCCTCAGGCTCCCAAGTGCTGGGATGACAGACATGTACCACCACACCCAGAACAGAGGGCCTATGAGACTGCTAGGGAAGCACTTTAACTGCTGTGCCATTCCTGAAGCTAGCTTTTAAATAATCCTTTTCCACTTTACCGAAATAAGTGGTGTTTTGATTTAGCAGGGGACAAGCAGGCAAGCCTGGGTGGGCAGACCACCAGGATTGGTTGGTTCAGATGCTTACTATGAGGTTTAGAGACTAGGGACTGCTCTTAGTCTGCTACCTGGCCTGAGCGCGGTGAGGGCAGGTGGATGGTCATCCTGAGTATGAGAGCCCAACAAAAGAAGTGCAGCCCTGAGTGGGTTGTTTCGGATCTAAAAAGCAGGCAGGGGTGAGGCTATTATTCCTATTGCCTTGTTTCTACTTCTGGGACTTTATTATCTCATGGAAGCGGCCACTTCTTTAAAGTCAACAAAGCCCCATATGTCAAAGCATCAGAATACAGAAAATAAAAGACATGGTTAATACAGCAAGGGATGATTCAGGACAACGTGGCTCTAGCAGTCTCATTATCTTGCTGTCCCCATGGCTGCCACTGCAGTGCTCCTGGTTGGTGAGTCATCCTTAGCTCCCATTGACAGTCCTCGGTGCTCCCACCTGGAGTTAGAGTCCACCCATGCTGGCTGTCTATGAATCAAATACCCACTTACAACCTAATCAGTTTACCAGTGGGTCTCATAGCTTGGTTCGCCTCCTAGGAGGGGGAAGGTCCACCTGAGGGGAAAGTCTGAAAATTTCAAGAAGGAGAAAATTGAACCAACCAGTACTGCATTTGACTCTTCCTGAACAAAGATTATGGAAGCCAGGAAATGAGTCTGGGTTACGACTGTGTGTCCGTTGATGGGATTATGTCAACTTGATGGAATTAGGAGCCACACCTCTGTTAGTATTGGGATTTGTCAACCACCCTAGGCTGGGGCTCAAGAACTTGTCGGGATTAGAGTGTGAGTCATTTGTGGGCTGGTCAGGTATAAAAGGGAGGAGAGGGACAATTGTTACAACTCTTCCTCTGGGAAAGCTCTCGCCTTCGCGATTGTCTACAGATGCCACAGTCGCGGATCTTCAGTCCCCGATCTTCACCTGAGATCTACAGCAGATTCTCACCTCACCAGCTGTTGTGGGGTCACAGACAGGAGATCTACTGCTTGGCTGAGCAGCCATCTTAGACCACCTCTATCATTGGACTTGTAAGCCTTCCTAATAGCCCCTTTTGTGCTAAGATCTGTAAATTCTGTCTTTCAAAAGGAACCCAAACTAATACAGATTGCAAAGTGCTCAAGAATTCTAAGCACATAAAAGCATCGTTCAGTGTGTGTGCATGTGTGTGTGTGACATTAAGGATCAAGGCAAGGAACCTCACACTGATTTACATCTGTACTCCAGTTTTTATTTTTGATTTTGCAGTGGGTTCTCACCAAGTTGCTAAATTCCCTATGCTAGGTTTAAATTTGTGATCTTTCTGCCTCTACCTTCCAGATTGCCAGCATTACGGGCCTGTAGTCCTGGCCTCTGGCAAGTAGCATCTTTATATGGAAGATTAACCTGGCAATAATCTGTGAGGTAGAAAACAAAGAGAAGACTCTAGAAAGTGAAAGACTTCAGGATGCTATACAAATCCTCGCAGACCACTGCATCTGGAGTGGATAGTGCTCTTGGGGACAGAGAATGACTGTCAGGTGGCAGAATCAGGCTGACGGAAGCATTGATAGGACTTAGAAAATTACTGGTCAAAGGAGGAGAGGGACAAGAACAATCAAAGGACAATTTGAAATTGTAAGCCCAACAGCAGAGTGGAGGATGCTTCACTGATTGAAAACAGCAGAAATGGGAAAAGAGACAGACATGAAAGGAATTCAGTTTAGACATGCAAACTATATCAGGCGACGGACACAAGTTGCCCCCTGTTCTTGCTGAGCAGAAAACATTGTGGTTGTAACGATGAGATGCCTTGCTAAGAAGACATGTAGGTAGTACCTCCTACTTTTTCACTCTTGAGCCCAGCAACTCTAGACCGCTACTATGTTCTTATATTTCCCCAAGTTTTTTCAGGTCTCTCAAAATCCAGATCTTGGGACTATAGTAAATCGGTGCAATGACACATATTTAATATCCTCTACCCACCTATATTCAAACACGAGTGAAAGAATTAAAATTATGGGTCTAAAGAAAATATATACTGAGCATATGATAGGACTTACTCTTTGACTAATGACAGAACCAGCAGGATAGGAAAACTGATTCAAAGGACATTAGTGGGACAGGTTCTTGTATACTCTTTTAGGAAGAAAATGTGGAAATAAGTTCCTTACAGAATACGGGAAATGACTTAATATCCTACAAGGCACTAAAACTGTACTCTTTTGGGTTATCTTTTTCTACTGAACAGAAATGTTTGATTATCTAATGGACAGAAATCACTTACAACTTAGTACACATAGAACCTCACACAGTTTGAGTCCTAATCAGCAGTTAATAGTCAGCCACACCAGGTATGCCCCTAGGACTGGTCCTCCTTACGTGAACTGCGTAACAGTATGACATGCAGAAGACATGCAGTCTTCCTTTTGCCTTAAAGTTTTGGATGCTTTCCAGCTTTCCTCCTACCTTCAGATCTTAGACCTCAACTCAAGCCAAAATAAAGCTTTCTACCTTATGAATTCACTGTCACAGATATTTTGTTGGGGTAATGCGCAGCTGACTTGCGCATACAAAAGGAGGGTCCGAAACAGAACTACCAACTCTCATAGGGACTAATTCAGTCTTATGAATGAAACATTGATACTTCTTAAGCACCATATTCAAAACCACTACATTGACAACCAAACTTTAACATGAGTTTTGGTAAGAATAAACTATCCAAATGACAGCAGCAACATTTTCTTTTCTTTTTTTGCATCCTATGAAAGTCTGATTCTCCTATTTATTGAATTCTTTTGCGTCCACAAAACCAGTCATTTCATCTTCATGGCAGATATGTTAAAATTAATTCTGACACCTGGTAAAATGGTAAGGAAGACTTTATTCAGGACAATGACAATAGGTGTCAAGATTATCACTAAAAAGGAGAGAGAGAAGGGAGTTAGGGAGTTACCCTCCAAACACACGCGTGACCTGTGGGATTTCCAGCCAATGGGCAGGGTGAATGGGGTCAATGAACCAAAAGTTACTATGAAATGGTTCTTAGGATGATTTTTGCTAAACTAACTTAACCAGATTTTTGCTGAAGACAGGCCATAGTGACCAGAAATTGATCGTAGAGATTAAGAATAGAGAAGTTGATCAGTAACGGAAGTTGATCACACACTAAGTTAAGGGATTTCTGCCAAACTGACTTAGCGGAACTCTTGCTAAGACTAAGCGATGACCCAGCAGGAGCAGCAGCAGGCCAAGCTCGGACCTTGAGTGTAAGGTCTGCTTGAGGAAAGACCTTAGAAAAACATGGCTAAAGTTTAGCCCAGGAGGGTTTTTGTCAGATACTGTGGCTCTAATTTGCATGTATTTGTGTGGCTGTGTAACTCACATCTGCCTCTTTCTCTATACTTTACTTGAGCAGACGGCCATTATTGACTTCTGCCTGTCATGTGCTGTGGTTTAGGTGAGGTTTGTTCCTTAAGGTTTCACCTGCTGGGAGCTTGGTCCCAGTGTGGGGTATTGTAAGACGGTGAAAACTTTCAGAAGTGGGGGGCCTGGTGGAAGATGAGGAGGATACCAGGAGGTCCCACCCTCAGAAGGGATTGAGGCCCCACTCGAGTAGATTGGGCCTTGAGGAACTGGGTTGGTTACTACACAACAAGGGTATTATAGCAAGTTCAGTTTTCTCAGCCCATTCTCTCACTTTTTCTCTAACACGTGACCTCTCTTTCAGACGCTTCCACCGTATGGTGCTGTTAGCTGCGTTATGACGTGTCACAAGGACTTCACCCCATGTGGTGGCTGGACCTTGACTTTAAACCTCCTAAACCACAAGCTCGATAAACATCTTTTCTTTGTAAAGTAGCAGTTTCAGGAAGGCATTTTGTTATAGCAACACAAAATGGATTGAGGCACTATGGCTGACACACCTACGCTGGACTGGAGGCATTGCAGGTGCTCAATGGGTATTTCCTAATTGAATGAGTAAACAAATGCCCATGTACTTAGCCAGAGGAGTGCCCTGGAAGCTGGGAAGCAGTCCTCACCCTGCAGGACATGCCGTGCTTAGCTCCCGCTATTCCCTGTCTCCTTTGTTTCTGTTTAATTGCTCCTTTTCTCATTTGAGTGCTTGGCTGCTCATTTGGGTGCTCAGCTCTGAGGGACCAGAGCAAAGTCAGATGGTGAGCACCTGCAGCGCAGTGCTGACGCATTGGCTCTGAAGGAGGGGGCCCAGCACAGCACACCAAGCAGATTCTAGGCAAGAGATGTACTGAGCTGCCAACCAAGCGCTGGTGTGGATGTTTTCCAGTTGCTGCTGCCACCCTGGGCCTTGTGTTCTGGATTGCCCCTGCCAGCCTGAAGTCAGAGGAGGAAGAAGAAAGCATGGCGACCACTGAGAGAGATAATTCTGTCCTTGTCGTTGGGAAGGGACTGGGTCAGGCTCACTTCTTAGTGGCAGCGCAAGATTGCGCATCCAACTCTCAATGCCTTCCCTGCCATTTTGATTCCTTGGCATGCCTGTCTCCTCAGGCTCAGCCTGTACTTGCACTAGAGCCCACTGCCACCTCCTCTTCCTTCTAGGCTCCTTCCTGGGTGCTGTTTCCTAATGGCTGGAGGGCGAGGGGCCCAGCCCTCAGAGTGCCTCCTCTTGCTAGACACTTCTGCTTATCTCCTCTGTGGGGCCCTGAAGGGAGAGGCCTTTGTCTGCATGCCCAGGACCCCTCCCCAGGACACCCGCCCTTGCCCTTCGTGTTGTACTAGCATCTCTAAGACTGCCACAGTCCCACTGCCTGGGGTTTAGGCCTTCGTATATCTTCTCTAGCATGGGCTGGGTTCTTGCCTACTCTCTCTTGCTTCCTTGTGTGCTCACTCCGCTGGCTGCTGGCTGTAGTGTTGTGAGTGACCTGCGCTGTGGGTGGTCCTCATCCAATATCTGGGTGTACCTAGGGTCCTCAGGGTACTGGCCTGTAAGGAGACCGATCCTACCATACGCCCCGTACACTTCTCAGACAAGGATTCCCTCTAGAAGAACTTTCAGTTAAGACCATTGCTCCTCAGGACAGCCTTAACTTAGAAGGGCCAATCTTCTTCCTGATGAATGAACTGAGAAAACAAGTCAGGCTTAATCTGCGGAAGGGACCCAAGAGCAAAACCCAATTAAAGCTCAGTCATATTTCGGAACTACAGATACTAAGGTATTAAAGTGTTTGCTGTTTTATGCCACTATAAATAGAGGTGATTTGTCACCTAGTAATAAGTAACTGAAGCTACACCTAACTTCCTGCTATGCTTGGAAGTCTAAGGGGCAACTCACATCTAGCACTGCTAAACCGAATTTCAGTCTCTTATCTTGGGACCAGAGGGAACAGAAGATATCAAAGTAAAGAAATGTAGACACAAGAAGAACCACTGTACTGCAAATAGTGCTGAAAGCAATGTGTGACCTCAGGAGACCCACCTGGCTGGGAAATCTCAGAGGAGAAAGCAGCCATGGGGGGATGGGGGGCACAGAATACACAGTTTGGCCTGTTGGCACCAAGATGGACACCCCAGCTTAGGGTAAATCCCAGGCAGCCCTCCCACTGCTTATGCTGCTGTATTGCCTGGGTTGGTTCAGTGGTTAAATGAGAGCCTCTCCACACAGATGCTTTCCTCCAGACATACAGACAGCTGGGCTGAGAAGAGGGGAACACTGCTTTTGTGACAAAAAGCCAGAGGCAGCACCACATAGGTGTTATTTTAATATTTAAAGGAAGATCTAAAACTCAGTCTCCCAAATGCTTGTTAGATGAGCACCTACCTGAGCACTGATGGATTAGGAAAGGGAGTGCCTTCAGCTTGCTGCGTAGGTCAATGATCTTGGAAATCGCCCCAATTCTCCCTCAATCACGTGGCCAACCCCAAGCTCATCCTCAGTGTGGCTCAACTTCTGCAGACACGGGGACATTCCGCACCTGAAAAGTTTGAGGCAGGCTCTTCCTGCCTGCTTTGCTTTTTGCAGCATCCTGTAATGAGATTGTGTGTGAAATAACACACGTTCTTTCACTTGGCTCCCGAGAGCTCCATGTAAGTGATAGAAAACATGGCTTTATGGCCATTTTAGGTGGAAACTGAGGCTTGACAAAGATAGTGACTTGCCTAAGATCACAACTGGTGTGTTCTGGAATTCTGGAATCAGGTTTCTTGGCAACTAAGCCACATATCCAAATACTCCTGTGCCATTGACCTCCGCTTGACCTTCAGCCTTATTCAGCTCAGGATTCACTCAACATATCAAGAAAAAGATCATAACCATATTTTCCAGGACACTGGAAAAATTTTCAAGAGAAAGCCCACCCTGGAAGAAGGAGCTGGACAGGCTCCGCAAGTGGGCTCAGAGGGAGGTGAGCTCCTCTACGGTCAGTCACTGGCTGTGTGCAACTACCTCTGAAGCCAGCATTTCAAGGAGATGGCTGTTTAGCCAAAGCTCTGGAAGACCCGAGCAGCCAGAGTAGAGTCCAGGCGCCCCGCACAGTGTAATGAAAAGGCACAAAGAATTCCTGTGACGTAGAGCAAGTTTGGCACATCAGGGGCTGTGGGTTTGAATGCAGGACCTAGAGGCTTGCTGTGAGCCACATGCACTTAGTATCCATCCATGATGGAACAGCCTCCCCCATCAGGTAAGCATTTCATTCTCTAAAGATCTTTGCAAAAATAGATGGGCTCTACTGGGGGGGAATCAAAAATGTGGAACTTTGGGTTTTATTTGGTACCCTAAAGTGAAAAGGAGGAGGCACTCAAAGTGAGAGAAAGGAACTAAGACAGAAGATTCCAGAGCTTTACACAAACTCAGTGAGGACTTCAGATTTCCAGGTTTAGAGTGGAGATTTAAGGTCAAATCCTATCTCAAGATCCAAGGAGGTCCGTGATGCCCAATTACCTTGATAATGAAATTATTGTCAAGAGGGTTCCAGGACTTGCCCAGATCACCAAACTCTCAAGCCATGTGGTTTTCCCTTTTTTCTTTTCCTTTTCCTCTCCAGCATGACCCTATATGTGACACCAAATCACTTGGCTTTGTAAAAATTCCCCAGCTGGCTCAGGGTGACAGCCTGACATTCACGTGATCAACACCCCTCTCTCCCCACCCCTTTCTGGCCCAGCTCTTTGGATTCTAAATGCCAGTTTTCTGCCTGTCCTGCGGATGTTTACTAAGTCTAAAGGAATGCTCATTTTCTAGAGGTTTGCTCTTGTAGTAGTGAAATGACAGGCTTTTGCAAATCCATCTCCAGCTTATTAATTCTGACAGTGTGCTTCAAGGAGCACAGAGTGAGCACAGATTTCCTGCATGGAGACCGCCCAGGAACAGTGGTGAGGTCCTTTGGCTCTGCCTTCCTGGAAGGCACTGGTCACATTGCTGATAGGAGCAGCAGGTTGTTCATCCATTCGCTGGTGGCTAACCCAACAGCTGATGTCGGAGCTCTCCATTCGTGGAGTTTCAGGTTGTGGAGTTCTTGGCTTCCTTTCAGCACCCCTGCACTCCCCTCCCCCAAAGGAAGATGAGGTAAAGCTCAAATTATCCTGCAGAGTAGAGGCATCCCACAGCTGTCACTCACGATCTCATTCCACCAGGCTCATGAGGTAGGCTCTGGGCCAAGCACTGAGGCAGGGTGTGCTTGGAGTTCACTGGTGAGTGAGGGTGACACACGGCTGAGCTCCCTGGACAGAAATGCAGAGAGGACAAACCAATAACCAGCCAGACTCATGCACCCCACCAGAGCTGCCGTAATCCTGATAGACGCAGCTTTGAATGCAATAATCCCAAATGTGGACTCCAGAAAGATCAAAATACTGAAAGAGTGAATCTCCAAAGCCTAAAATCATGAAGGGCTGAAATCCTGAAGTCACAATCCTGGAAAAATTACGATCCCCAATGTTGGAATCCTTCGAACTGAGATCTCAAAGCCTGCAGCTCTCCTTTAAAAAGAAGGCTCTGTAGAAGGGGTACAAACCGGCATTCTAAGAGGGGGATAGACGAGTTCCTGGTTGAACACCTGATACATGCATTAGGTGAAACCTGTGAAACTGATAAAGCATTACTTTTCGTGTGTCCATGAGGGTGTTTTCAGAAGCATAAGCCTGAATTGGACATTAGGGAAGATCTGCCAGCAGGAAATAAAGGTGAACATATTCTTTGATAAGTGCAATACCTTAAAGAAAAAAATATGATGCCAGACTTTAAAATACCGCTTATGGTCACGAGAGCTGGCACCTCTGTCGGACTACCTCCAGGCAATCACCCAAAATCTAGCCTTCTAATATACTTTCTCATAGGTCACTTCCTTTTAGTTTTTAGAGACAGAGTTTTTGTTTCGTTTTCCTTTTTTGTCCCCTTACCTTAGATTTTCCCCACTATTTTAAGCTGTCAGTATTTCTTTTTACAATTCTCTATGTTATTCATCTTTGCGTCATTTCAGCGCTCAAGTGAAAATTGCGCAGCAGAGAGCTCTCTTTTGTTTAATGCATTTTTTGCAAGTTTGGTTCTATGGCAATGTGCTGTTATAACATTGGCCGTGGAAGTAAGCTTTAATGTGTGTACACACTCTAAAACCTTCTCCATAAGCGGGGAAATATCCTTTCTGTTGATCTGCATTTGTGCATCTTCCTGTTTGCTTGCCATGTAGGACTGGGAATTGACCCCAACGCTGTAACGCTGAGCTGTATCTCCAGCCCCTTTTTTTCATTTTGAGACAGAATCTCACTAAGTCACTAAGGTGCCCAGGCCAGAGTCAAACTTTGAATCCTCTGAATTCAGCCTCTGAGAGAGCATATATACATATGCATTTATGAAAGATAAAAATTCTCTGGATCTTTTGTTCTTTGGATGAATGTGTATGCACTAGTGACTCAAGGCAATTTTTGAGCCCACTTGGTCAAAAAACTTCTCCTGTCCAGGACAGCACTTCAGGAGACTACATTAATACAGTGGAGTACTTGCAGTTACCAACTGCAGCGATACGCATTTATACAAGGAGTGATCAAAAAATTGGCAAATATTTATTTTAAATAAATGAAATAAGGCAGAGCCAGAGAACCTCACCACTGTTTCTGGGTGATCTCCATGCCTTTAGTCCCTCTCAAAATATTCCTTCTCACTTCAAACACACTTATCCCATCATTCTTGCCACTTTCTGTAGCAGTTCTGGAAGTTCTCTTTCTTGAGGGTCCCTATGAGATGTGATCAAAAGCATCATGGATGCTGCTCCAGATGCCTCTTAAGGAAAGGAAGGCCTGGGAAAATGCAAGGGAGGTGCCATCAACCACCTTGTCACCAGATCTGGTGGCATGGCTTCTGGTTCTTCCCGAAGTCAGAATGGCTATAAAAGGTAATTGTTATGAATTGATTCAGGGCATCAAAACAGCCACTGCAGTGCAGCTAAAGACTCACAAAGCAAGACTTCCAAATCAGCTTGAAAATTAGCAATAACGACAAGGTAAGTGTGTTTGAAGCAAGAGTGTAATTTGAGGTGATTAATTGCAATGTGTCTTTTACTGCAATAAAGTTTTATTTAAGCATTCACTATGTATTTTGATCATAAATCACAATGATTTTTTATGAATACATTTTGTTTGCTGATAGCTGTACAAATCCATGTGACAGTCATTGGTACAATTGTTTTATATAAAAATATATTATTGTCTATTTTATTGTATAAAGTTGTTTATGAAGTATTCTGTCATGTTTTTATGTTTCTGAAATGAATTCCCTTTTTAAGTTGTAACCAAGTGTTGTAATTATAATTATTTTCTATATATTAAATTTTGAAGATTTTGTTCTGTTAAGATTTCAAAATTGAAGACTACAGTGCTCAGGATTATGTGTTTCCAGACCCACAAAATACTATGCATAATCTCAAAGGGAGACCTATGCCCAAATCCTGTCCCAATATATCCGTATTTCAGATGGGACATGGATTAAAAAGGGACGAGGAATCAAAAATGAACATGAACCGATTGGATCAAGGAGGCTGCATCCTTAACTACAAATATTTAGGCAGTTAGGAATATGTGATAGCAAAAGTCACAACAAAAAGATAGAAAGAATCTAGGCATTAATTTGGGTTGTGCAACAGGACATCAAAGAGCAGGCCTGAGAAGTCAGGTTCAAATCCAAAACGAGGATCTGGAGAAAGAGAGACAGATCTAAGCTTTTCTGTGCATCCAAATAAGCAATCAGAGACTGGCTTGGCTCGGGAAGGGAATGCGGGAATGCAAATGTAGAGCAAAATGAAACCAAGGACGAAATACACGCAGCATGTGAGAGCCATGCAGCTGAGTCCCACAGGCCAGCTGTGTTTGTGATCTTCCTCCCTATGCCCACTCTGTGCCTCAGATTGCCTCCTGCTACAGGACAGCTCTAGGCCTCACAGCAACCGCTCTGGCACACACACTAGACCTAGGTCTGAGAGGGACAGATAATAGAATCGAAGTGCAGATAGTCAGTTTATAGAGAAGTCATGGAACTCTCGGTGAAATAGTCAAGAACCTAACGATTAGCTCTTTTTTGTTATTTACAGGGAAACGTTGGGGGTTTTGTTTGCTGGCTGTACATCTGGGAGAAATCTTGAGCTAGCACTTTAAGGCAGCAAGAACAAAATAAAAATGTTAATGAATTTAACGAATATTTATTGTCTATAATGCACTAGACATCTTCTGGAAGCTGAGGACAAAGCAGTGAATAAAGAGACAAATTTATGTGACCTCTAAGTTTGCTTTCTAGCTAGCAATGATTAAAAAATCACAAAATAATTTGCAATACATATGATGCTAGAATGTTGTATATCCTGTAGACAAAATAAGACAGAGTGGAGATGCAGAGCATTGCTGGCTGGCGGGGGTTGGGGGGGTGGTGCAAGTTTAAGAACATAGATCAGACAACCCTTTGCTGAGAGACTAAAGTCTCTATCTAAAGGAAGTCAGGGATCAAGCCAATCAAGTATCTGGAGGAAGACTGTAGCAGACACACACACACACAGAGACTGTGTAAAGGCCCTGGGTTGAGCTTACTTAATATATTGAGGCACAATAAGAAGGCCAATGAAGATGAGTAGGATTAGCAAACGGGGATTAGAGAAAACAGCAAGGCAGTGTGTGTGTGGGTCACATGAGTTCTAGAATTCTGCATCAGGATCGTGTCCAGCATCAGCATCATTTAAGCCTTTGACAGAAATGCAGAGTTCTGCGTGCCGTTTTGGAATCACCAAGTCAGATCTGCTCCTTCACAAGGACTTCAGTGGTTTGTGAGCACTTAAAGACTGAGAAGTACCTGTACAGGGCCTGAGGGGCCCATAGTCAGTCCTTAGATATTTATTCTCAGCCATGAGGCCAGATGCCAATGATGAATTTCAACCACCGAAGAAACAAGATGTGAGGATCCTTGGGCTGCCATCTGGGAGTGGTAAGAGTGGAATCCAAGAGCCAGTAAAAAATTGAATCAGTTGGATTGAAAGAAATGATGCAAGTTGGGTATGTTGGTAGTAGAGCTGAAAGGACCTGAGACGGATGAGATGTGAGCATGAGATTAGGAGAGGGCTGGAGGGTGACGCCACATTTTCAGGCCTAGCTAGCAACATTTACTGAATGCTTCCTATGTGCCGGCCACTGAATCTTGACCTGCATCACTTCATTTAATGCTGGTGATGACCCTCTGAGATCCACTATTGTTAATCCCAGGAAGCTAAATCAGAGCCAGCAGGCAAGGAGCCGCCTCCCAAGTCCAAGCTCCTCCTGCAGCCTGTGTCCCTGCTGCTGTCCTCTGCCAGCTGCTACCCTGAAGGCGTAAAAAATGTGAGCATTTGAGTTGGCCAAGCTTCCTCATGTCATATCTTTGGTATAGCCCTGAGCAGGCTTCTGCACCTCCAGGATTCTTAGATTCTCATCTGCAAAAGAAGTCTAGTGATATTTTGTAGGATTATTGTAGAATTAAGATACTGAAACTCAAACAATGGGTCAAGGCTTCTTTGGGGCCTTTTGTCCACTGCATTTAAAAAATTATGACTTACACATATACACATATGTACAAAGAACTCAAATTCAAGCAAAGGAGAGATAAAGAAAAAGAATGAAAGACAGAGGGGGGGGGAGGGAAGTTGACAAGATAGATTCTGAGAAAGAGAGCAAAGGGGACACACAGGATGGGGTAGGACAGACAGCCAAAAAAGCCCTCAGAGTTCAGCCACATCACAGACAGAAAACTATCAGTGAAATGTGTTGGCATTTTCAGCCTTTTCCATCAAGTGTGGCTTTTGTCATGTCCTAAGAAGTCCTACTACAGGACTGGAGGAATGGCACAGGGGTTAAAGCACACTTGCCTAGCAAGTGGAAAGCCATAGGTTTGATTCCCCAGCACTACATAAAGCTTACATAAAGCTGTGTGTAATTGGGGCATGCCTGTGATTCCAGTACTCAGGAGTCTGAGGCAGGATTGCCAAGTCCAAGGCCAGCCTGGGCTCCATAGTGAGTTCAGGACCAGCCTGGGCTACAGAGCAAGACCCTGTCTCCAAAAAAAAAAAAAAAAAAAAAAAAAGTCCTCATAGAGCAGCAAATTTTGTCCTCTTTCCTTTTATTTATTTTTATTTATTTATTTTTTTTTTGATACAGGGTCTTGTTCTGCAGTCCAGGTTGGTCCTGAACTCGTTATGAACCCAGGCTGGCCTTGGACTTGGCAATCCTCCTTTCTCAGCCTCCTGAGTACTGGGATTACAGGCATGCACCACCATGCCCCACTTATGTGATGCTGGGGAATCGAACTCGGGTACTTAGTGCTTGTTAGGCAAGCACTTTAACTGCTGAGCCATCCCTCCAGCCCCACGTTATGCATTTCTAGTCCCTGTAGCAACCAGGGGAAGATTAGCTATTGTGCAGCTTGCCAGCACTTTTGTTTTTGGAGGTTTCCTCTCCAAAGCAAAGATACTTTAAATAACTACACCTGCCCAAATATTCAGCCTCCAGCTTAACTCCATCAAGGCTAACGCACTGTCAGGTTTGAGACCGAGATTCTCAAGGGAGAGGTGAGTCAACCCCTCACACCGGGCCTGTCTTCCTTCACAATTATGATATTCCCACAGAGACCCACGGAACATGAAGACAGACGTTGAAGCTGAAATTGACAGAGGTGCGACGGAGCTCTCCTTAGAAGACATAGGCAGTGAGGAGTCGGATGTGTTCTGCTCGCTCTAGTGGGCAGCAAGCAGGCTGCATCCTCTGCTGATGGACGGGCACTGTCACTACTCAGGAACGGTGACTTCAGACAGGAAGCATGCAAAGTAGGACGGTCAGTTCCCAACTCCCCCACCCACCCCACCTAGGATCCTCCACCGCCTGCCTCCCTGAATGAGAGACAGTCATCCTCTGCAGTGGAGACCAGGAGTCGCATGAAGTTTCCTGGGGAGATGTGAACGAACACTTGTTCATCCCAGGTAGGGACCAACCGAGGGACCAAAGCAGCGGTTACATCAAAGTCCAACTTGGTGAATCGATTTTGTTTATTGGGGTTACTGAGAGGAGTACAGGTGAGGAATTGCTTACAGGAGCATAGGTGGGGAGTTATGGAAGCGTGGGTGACTCACAGGCAGCTGCGTCACTGAAAAGCATCCCCCACCCCCCATAGATGACGACTCCTGGAGCCCGCCTTCAACTGCAGTTCTTCTCTCAGGTTCTTCTTTGAGGAACAATGCATGCTGGCTTCAAAGTGAACTCACTGGGAAGACAGACACTAGTGCAAAATGGACTTTCCCCTCAGGAAAACCATCTGACACATCATGACTGATTTTAAAATTTCCCTGTCCAGTGACCACATCTTGTCATAGGAGCTTTAACTTTTTGAGAAAATCAACTTGAACATTATACTTGTCATCATAGGTGATGCTAACAGGTGGAATGTTCTGGTGACATTTTGGGTTTTCTTTAGATGAATGTCATCTTATGTGAATGTCCAACAGGCTAAAATATGAATTAAATACAAGCTGGTCTCTTTTACTAGAACTTCGCCAAATGTCTTCATCACCTTGCTTTGTCATATGCTTCGTAATATATATTAATATATTTAAGTGTAATAATTATATTCTATGAAAGGTCTGAGATTTTAACCCACATTTGAGCTAACAAGTTTTGCAGATATAAACAGAAGACTTGAGACTCTTGATAAGCACACTTTCTCCACAAAGTGTCAGTGTATTGGTCCCATGCCAAGTCCCATGATATGACACAACGGGTCCAGGTGAGTACCACACACTCAGTGGTCCACACAGCAGCTAAGGGACCCAGGGACAAGAGAGTAGCATTTTTTGAGTGAGCAGCAAACATCATGGCAATCAGCAGACAAGCTGTTCCCTTATCTTGCAAAGAGTCGGGCTGTGGGCACCTTGACCTACTTAGAGGCTTGTACGAAGAGCTCCGACACTGCTCAGATGCTCAGAGTCAGAAAATGGACAAACCCTACAGCCTAGCACACACAGCAAGAACCCATACACTTGCCTTGTCAACACTCTCATCCATCCAGGAAGGTCTCTTCTCTAGTCATTCCATTGTATGAGAGCTTTTTTTTTTTGTAATGTCCACAGTACTTTACAGAAAACTAAATATCTGGCCTGATAATCATATCTCGCAGGCAACCCATTTCTTGCATGAAAGAAAAAATTGTCTCAGAAGAGCAAATGAGAATTAAGTATAAAAGTCTAGCAAGCTTTTTTACCATTCTCGTGTGTTTGGCTCAAACTGGTCTCATTTATAAAGACAATGAGGACAAGACAGTCATGTTTGGGGTGGTGGGTGGATCCGCACCCTGCTGCCAGCGTGAGGAAAAGTGAAAGGCGGGAAGGACAGAGCAGACGATGAGTCTGATAAAATCAAACTGGGTTTACCAGAGGACTGAAACTGCACCTGACCAGCTGCTCCTTTGTTTTCCTTTCTCCCTAGCTATTTGGTGGGCAAAATTCAAGAGGTTTGCCCACACAAACGGACAAGGGCGGGGGGGGGGGGGGGGGGGGGGGGGGGGGTGTGGAGGACTGGTACTCTAAATTCAGCATAAATCATGACCTGAAATGGCAATCCTGAGGCCCATCTGGAGATAAGAGACAGACAGAATTCTAGGAAAAGAGACTTCCTAGGTAAGCAGGTGATTGGCCTGCTCAGGGACCACTCTCCTCCATTGTCCTTGCAGTGGGGGACTTGGGTTTTTTTTGTTTGTTTGTTTGTTTGTTTTTTTGTATCTTGCAACAAATCCAACTTTGCTCTGTACAATGCATAGTGACCTTCATGCTTGGATCCAGCGCCAAACCATATTGCCGTATTGGTTGAGGGAAAAGAACCTGAACAATCAACAGATGCACATAAGCCAGAGAAAGGACAGTTGTACGAAGCTCTCAAAGCACGTGAATGACAGATACATTGATGGGGACTGCGTTGGGGCAGCTCTCAACAGCAAGTTCTTTTTAAAATGTCACTAAACACTCCTTCGCTCATCCTTGTAGGAGCTTAGGCCGCTTTGAAGTACACAGTCTAGGAATCTGTTACACTGTTCTTACGCATGTCTTTTATTGTCTGGATCCTGGTCCTTTGATATCTAAGTCCCTGTGGACGCCTGAAGGACGGCCCCTCCCAGGAATAACCATGTCCCAGAGACAGCAAGCAGCCAGCTCTCCCAGAAGCACGCTTTTCAAATGCAGACCGACTGATACAGGCTGAACTCTGACATTTCCTCTATGGGACTCTCAGCCTTGGGGCTACTGCCCACCTGCCCTGATTTCCTCAACGCCAGGTATTAGACTAGGGAGAGTCCCTAGGCCCCAAGCGCACTGAAAGTATTCAAAATAGCTACACATGAGCCTGTTTACTAGTCCTTGCCCATATACCTCTGTCTTAATTACTTTTTCATTGCTGGAACACATTACTCAACATCCACAACTTAGCGGAGAAAAGATTTATTTTATTTCACAGTTTCAGAGGACTCAGTTCACTCATGGGCAGCCAGCAAGGGTGGAAGCACATGGAAGAAGTGTCACCAGAGGGAGAACTGCTCAAGGTTTGTCAGACAGGGAGTCAAGGGAGCAAGGAAAGAGCAGAGCTAGTGTCCACCCTTCTAGGTCATGTCTTTCTCCATACCGTTCCTTCGCATTATCAACTATAGCACCAGGACATCTCTCGGTGCTACCATTACTTTCCTCCTGCAATAACCTTGTTCTAAGCCAATGTCACTGCCAGCCAGGGGACTTCTATAGCTTCTTCCTCCATTTCTCCCTATGATAACTCAACCTACCTCTAAGTTATAAACCACATGCTCTGCTTCTGTGACTTTGAAGACATCAGTTGTACTTGGAATAGAGTTCACTTCCTGTGAAAGACCTGATCCCAATCACCTCTTCAATCACTTGAACCCCTTTACCTTTGCTCATTATACACCAGCCACCCCATGATTCCTGAGCTCCTTCCTACCCGGAATATCCTGCTGCCCACAGTTGGTCCATGTGGTCGACATTACTAGCACTCACCAAGATCTCTGGTTCTCTCTCACTCCAGACTCACATCCCCTTGGAATTAGGCACAATGTAGAGTTTGCTTTCGCTTGAGAAATGTCAGTGGAAGGGACATGTGCTACCTGCCAGCTGAAACATATAAGAGCCAAGCACATTTCTCTACACTCTGTTCCCTGCGATAGTGTGTTGGAAGACAAGTTAACACAGAGGTGCCATAAGATCAAAGCTTCCTGGAATGCTGAGCTACATCTGGAGGACAGCTGCCCTGAAGAGTTGCCCAGACCCTAAGCTGACTAACATGAGCAAAAAGCAAAGTTTTATTATATTAAGCCACTGAGATTTAGGGGTCGGCCAATGCTACCTATTCTGACTATGCAGCGTGGAATGACAGATTCTTACCCTTCCACAAAAAAGCCTTTGCTGACTCTGACTTACAGCCTGTCTCTCTCTCTCTCTCTCTCTCTCTCTCTCTCTCTCTCTCTCTCTCTCTCACACACACACACACACACACACAAACACACCACAGACACATCCCCAAACCCAGTGCCTTTGCTATCCTCTCATAGCCTTCTTTTTTCCCCTCTATAATCCTTACCACAATTTGCAATCATGTATTTATTTCATATTTAGATGTTCATTATTTGACTTACCACAGTTTGCAGATTCCACGCAGATGGGGATTCTGTCGTGTTTGCATGCCAGGGAGACTCTGATGAGCCTGTGCACAAAGCCTGCGCACTATAGGCACCTAAGCAATACTCTTTGGTGAACAATTGAGTGAATAAGTGAACGAGCACTGCGAAGAGGACGATGTTGCTTTCAGCAACCCGGGCAGGGAGAGGGACATGTCAAGGGGTCTAGTGCATACTGGTGAGAATGCCAACAGGATGGAGAAGACAGAAGCCCTGTGCTCATATTTCAACTGTCAATGTGCGGTGCTTTGGTACAACTAACTGATGTGGATGTTTTGCCTTTCCTCTCAATTTCTGATGGAAATTCTTCGGTGTCTGATTATCAAGAGAGGAGCTGGGGGTTTTGCTGTAGGAAATCAAAGCTAATGGGCCTTACCCATGCTCTGGTTGAGTTTGGTCAGAGACATCAGAACATTGGCAGATGCCAGGAGGAAAGTGAAACATCAAAAGAAACTGAAAACAGAGCCAAGGAGACATAAAGTACACCAAATGGGGCTTGGCCAACTTGGGGTCTTTCTCTAACTCACATCGTCTTCTCAACTTCCAGAATCATTCCCCCTCCACGTGGGTGAAAGGAGAGGCAAGGAACAAAGGGACCTAAGGAGAAGTGCACGTTGTTCGTCTTGTCGTCACGTGTTCAATAGCACGTGCTGCGCACCAGGCTCTGTGCTCAGGGTAGGGAGACCAACTGGCCACAGAAGCGGTCCCTGTCTTCCCTTCGGGAAAAGGGTCCTGTGCTCCAGTTCCTCCCTGTCTAGTACAGAGCTCCCCAAATCACCTGCCACGGACTATTGTGTGGAGGGGATTGAAATATCCTGTAGGAAAAAGCCATCTCAAGCAGTTGGGTTCTTGGAATAGTAACTTTGGTTCCTTTGAGATGTGACATAGTGCTAATTCCACAGAGCATCAAGACGTTATCACTTCTTTTTGCTTTACAATGGTATAGGTTACGTACTCAGGTGGGGGCAATGCCTACGTGAACAGCCTGAGCCAATTACTCTCTTTCCCCGTGTTCGCTCTGCAGGGCTGTCTATTATCACCGCTGTCTTCATGCATTATGCCTGGATATTGGCTGCTGGGAAACATTCGAGTAGACCATATATGCCAATAACATTGAAAGTTTCTAGATCTTTTTAGGCCCATTTTGTCATCTAAATGTAGGAGCTATCCTTAAGCGTCCTCTCGAAGATGAGACACACCTATAAAGAAACACAAGAGCACCCCCATTGCAGCGATCTTGACCATGAACTCTCTGCTTTTACTGAGACACAGTTATGGAGATGGAAGAAAGCTGAACCAAGAAGAATCAGGAATAATGCAACACAGAGAAATTCAAAGGCTATGTAGATTTTAATGAAAGCTTGCTCTTTACGGTTAAATTTGAGGTACACTGTCTGTTCCTGGCAGTACTAGTGGTGATACAGTTTTGTAAGATTCTGAGAATTCGTTTTGTTCCTGGCATCCCCACAATAACCCAGGGCCACAGGAGGACACAGCTATGGTAGAATGGGCAGGGAGGGATGCTAGTTTCTGCAGTTAGAAGATGACTGGAAACAGCTTGGAGGAGGAATGTGCATCCTCACCCTGCGCCCAAACTCACAAGAGACAGTGAGCTAAACATGAAGCAGCGTCTTGGCAAAGAGGATGGGGGACATCTGTTCTGAGGATGTTGACACTTTTCTAAGGGCTGTAAGGGAGGAGCTGGCAGACGTCCAACCTGCAGGAATCTTGATAGCTCCCAGTATGGGTTTCCAGGGTCAAAAGGCTGCTGTGTGGCACATCAAATATACAGTTCAGATAGAGTCTATCTAAAATCATTTTGCTGTGGTCACTAAAAGTTTTGTTCCCAGGGATCTGCAGTGGAACTAGCATCCTTGGCAGTGTCTTAGGGGTACATCCAGGTGCTAGAGGCTCAGGAGGATCCTGCGGCCCAGTTGGCCTTCTGGAAAATGTTCACTTTCCAATACCAGGCCTACCAACATCTGAGACCCAAGGATTTATCATCCACCTTCCCAAGGAGGTGCAAGGACTCTGGAGAGTCAGTTTCTGGCACAGAGTCTTCTACAAAAGAACTTAGGCTTTTTGCTCCATCTGCCAGGACCACAGTCACTACAAGATGTAAAATGCTAGGTTCTGCTAACAATCAGAAAGAAAAAGAAGAAAAAAAGGTGTCTAATATTTTGCAGTTCCTATTTTCCTCCTTTGAATGCATGTAAAGCCTTCTGCCACATCAAAACTAACATTCTTATTGAGTTAATACTAGTGCTGTGGGAGGGAGTCTGGTTCAAGGGCTGTGGGAGACAGAAAGTTGCATCAGGTAAGAGCGTGGCCTCAAGGAGCCCCAAGGCGAATGAGACAGGTAGAGAAGAGCAGCACGGTTATTATGATATCCAATAGAAAGTGATAAATACAGTTGAGATTCTAAGGTAGTTTAGAGGAAAGAAAGGTTTATAGGTAGGGTTGCCAGATAAAACACCCGGCTAAATTTGAATTTCATATACATTTTGCATCATTTTTAGCAAGTCACGAATAGAGCTGGAGACACAGTCCTATGGGGGATTGGTTCTAGTGTCCCCAAGGATGCCAAACTCTATGAAGACTCATCTCTTACATAAAAACTCCTTCTACATCTCTTAAATCATCTGTACATTTCTTAAAAGGCCTAAGAAGAGGTAAAGTCCATTGAAATAGTTACTGTGCAGTATTGTTGGGAGAATAATCACTAGAAAAAATGTTGTGCGTATTTAGTACAGACATACCACGGTAGGCCTGACTACATTTTCATCTGTGGTTGGTTGAATGCTTGGACACAGAGCTCATAGATGTAGTGGGCCAACTATATGTGTGTTAAAATATGATACATTGTTTATGATTATTTATGTGACATTCAAATTTAACTGGATTTTCTGGATTTTGGGATGCTAACCTTGTTTACCCCACTTATAGAAGACTTCATAGTGGAAGCAATATTTCATCGCTTTCAGAATGAGTCTCTGGCCTGCTTCACAGATATCTTTGTATGCTTCCAAGCAAATCCCTCTGCAGATTTACAAAAGGTCAGGGAATTGTATTTCTCCTGCTTGTCCCCATGGCCTGCAAAGAGCTGGAAGGCCGGAGGAAACCACAGCTGGATGGGCTAGGTTATACCACCATAGCAGATAATCCCTAGAGTCAGCAACACCCCACCCTCCGTCCAGGAGCCAGCTGATGGGGACGTGAGGCGGCCACTACCTAAGACACTGCCAGTTGCCATGGCAAAGAGAAAGGATGTTGCAAAACAAGCCACAGGTTTTTCAAGCACGCACTCAGAAGCAAAATAGTTACTTCCACTCAAAACATGCCAGAACTCAACAATAAAAGAAAATGTAATACTGCCACACACTTTTGGGGGGCAGAAACATGTAAGCCTTTGTAGACAGTTTGAAAGCCCACACCAGGCAGCCCAACTTCAGTTGTATCCACAGTCTGGCTTCAGAGTTTCAGAAGGCCCCTTTCCCAGTGCCAGGGTCCTCAATACAAGGCACTCGCAACACTAGTAGCTTTTAAATACCAGAACAACAGAGCCACTAACCGAGCCCCTGTGCCAGAGTTCCCTCAATGCTAGTGTCCCGCAGCACCAAGTACTCAAATGCCAGTCTTCCCAGTGCTAAGCCCCCTAGTGGCAGGGCCTCCTAAAGCAGGAGGCCCCCAATGCCTGGGGTACAGGTCCCCCTAATGCAAAGGATGCCTCCTCCTTCCACACTGGGATCCAAGCTAGTGCAGGGGTGATTCACCCAGGCATGCGAGGCTAAGTGATTTTACTTTTTGGGGCCTTTTTCCACAGCATCCATAGTTCCTACCTTCCCTTTGATGCTGTCCTTGGGAGGACTGAGAAGCTAGTGGTGGAAAGCCTGGAACCTCTTGTTGATCAAGCTCTTTGGCTCTGGGGGCAAAGATTCCACCTAGAGGCCTCACAACTGGCAACAGGATTCAGGTCCAGTTCCTGTTTGGAGTGTGCAGCCCCAGCAGCTCACAGCAATGGCAGCTCACTGGTACGTCTACAGAGAGACTCCTGCAGCCAGAGCCTCCATGAGGCAAGCCCAGGATCAACCCAGAGGGTCTCTGGTACGAAAAAGCAAGCAATGTTTGGGAACCAAATTAGGAAAACATGAAACCATAGGCCCAAGGCCTCCCAGGGTGACCCAGACACTTGTCACCTGAAGAGGCCATTTCTGGAAGAGGCATGACTAATATTGCTGAAAGTGCCTGGCCTTGTGCCAGCCATGCTGTCACCACTTTGGCAGAGCAGCAGCCAGGTGTGGGCAGTAGACAAAGGCACCTTCTGGTTCCCTAGGGGACAGGACCGCCAGGAGCAGGTCAATGGGGGACCGTGGAAGGTGGGGGGCGGGGCACAGATGAAAGGGGGACCTGGAGGGGTGCTTGGCTGCCAAGGATCTCTGGCATCTGAAAACAAGAGAGGGAGGAGCATCCACTGCTGAGTGATGTCGCCCTGCAGGGCAGGTCACCCATACGTTGTGGGAGGTGAGCGATCAGCCCAAGGTCACACAGCTGAGGCTGAAACTCAAATCCAGATCTGCCATGCCCCAAACAAAGCTCATTCCCATACCCATGAGTGGCACCTAATAAAGGCCCTTCCCTTCTCCTTCCTTACGGAAGGCCAGGATGCAAGTGAACTCATTTTTGGTGCAAAACCAAAAGTGCCAGAAAACTTAATAATCATGATAAATGATGTTTTAATGTAAATCAGAATTGATGCAAAAATACCCATGATGAATACAGTATCAAAGTTGTGAATAAAGAAAGGACCCAGCCAGGTATTTGTGCAACACAGGTGGAGTTCTCCCTCATCTCACCCACGCTTCTAAACCCTTCTGTGTACACTCCTCCACCCCAGGCTCAGCCTCGGGAACATCTTCATTCCAACACACAAACATCCCCAGGCCCAGCTTCCACTGGGTTACAGCAAGTCCTTCAGATTCCTGTCTGCCCTAGCACAGCTCACATGGGCAAAAGAGTAAAGGGCTTGGTCCCCTGTTTCACCTCTCAGTGCCACTGTCTACACCTACCGTGCACTGGTATTTCCCACAGCTGACTCTACAAACTCAGCCAATGAGGATTTTGGACAGCGTCTCCCTCTCCCCATGGCTCCTAGCCTGGCTGTCGCTAAAAATCCACAGGCAGCAGCCATTAAACACTCTGTGGTGGGGCTGGAGGAATGGCTCAGCGGTTAAAGCACTTGCCTAGCAAGCGCTAAGTCAAGTGCTATGTACCCAAGTTTGATTTCCCAGCACCACATAAGCTGGAAGTGGTGGTGAATGCCTGTAATCCCAGCACTTGGAAGGCCGAGACAGAAGGATTGCCATGAATTCAAGGCCAGCCTGGGCTCCAAGGTGAATTCAGGATCAGCCTGGGCTACACGGTGAGACCTTATCTTAAAAAAAAAAAAAGAAAAGAAAAGAAAAAGAACACTACTCTATGGGATCTGATCCAGATAGCTGTATTCTTAAAGGTTATCCTGGTGATTTCCAAGCACAGCCAGGGTTGAGAGCCAACTCCAAGTGAATATCTGAAACCAAAAACTACCAAAATATGTGTAGGGTGTGTGTGTGTGTGTGTGTGTGTGTGTGTGTGTGTGTGTGTGTGTGTGACACATTTCCTATACATACATGTCAAAAGTTTAATTTATAAATTAGGCATGGTAAAAAGTTATAAATAATAAAATAGAACTCTTACAAAATATATAGAATAAAAGGTATGTGAATATCTTGCTCCCTCACTTTCCCCAAAATATTAATACATCATACTCTCTCAAAACACATAATTTTCTATTTAATGTGTTTAGCCTGTGGTTGACCACAAGTTGCTGAAACTGTACCCATTTGGGTGTAGGGGAGTGCATTTTCATGGATGACTCTCCAAAAGTGAAAAAAAAAACCTCATTTAATACCCAATTCTGAAGGAACCACACCTAGATTAGGCAGTTAGGAACCAGCCTGGATCAGAGTGAGTGATTTGTAGGCCAACGATTAAGGGAAGAGCACCCACTTGGATGTGGGAGGGTCAACTGGGAACTCTAGCTGTATAAAAGGAAGAAAGTAGAAAGATTGTCAAAGCTTTTTCCTCTGAGAAAGTTCCCGCCTTCACAGTTGTCTACAGATGCCGACTTGCTACACGCCGCAGATCTTCACCACAGATTTGCTCCAGTCTTGACTTGTGCCTGTCTACCCATTGCTGATCTTCAGTCAGCGATATCTTCAGTCTCCAGTCTTTGCCATTATTCCTCAAACAATTGAGATCCGTAGCAGACTCTCACGGGCTGTCCTGCATTTCCGGATGGGTATTCTACCTGACGGCTAAGCAGCTGTTGGACCCTCTAGCTCTTGCACGTGCAGGCCGCCATCTTGGACTATCTCTGTTCTCAGACTTGTAAGCCTTCCAAATAGATCCCTTCTGTTATAACTTGTGTCAATTCTTCCTTTTGTAAGAACCCAAACTAATACAGTGGGGGGTTAGTAGCCCTTTCTCAGCACATTCATCATTACACACAGACAGATTCTTCCTCAAAATGGCAACTGCAGCTCATAGCTCAATCATCTACCAGCAACAAGAGACCGCGTTGTTGAGAGAAAAAGAAGGGCAGAAGCTCCCAAACCTTATTTCATTGAACACCTTCCACTCCTCAGAATCCAAATAAGGACCAAAGTTACTACTTTATGCTGACTTGCAAAAACTTTTACTTAGCTGATAAATGAAGGATGAATTATTGCTTATCTCCTTTATTCAACCACTCAGATGATCTTGCGTGATTGAGAGGCTGGGTATTGTTCCACCACCTCCAGTCTGCTAGGCACCTGTGCTCCATCCTGGAGGCTCACTGTGAATGGGCTGCTGGGGGCCTCGCTGCTCCTCCGATCTCTGGGTATGGCCAGGAGGCCAGGCTGATCCTTCACAAGCTCTTTCCCTGAGATGTTGGCTTAGCCTCTCTGTATCCTGTATCCAAAGATCACCTGCTCTTCTCTAGATGGTCCACTCTGTGGCTCTGTCCTCTCCATCTTTGACTTAGAAATGGGGAGAATCTGGCTGTTATTAACCCAGGGTGATGCACTCACTACCCACTGTGCTTTTCCTGCCCCCTGCCCATAGCTTCATAAGCAAATTCTCAACAAATTACCCTAATATGAGTATGCCAATTGCTTCTTTGGAACATGATTGAAGAAGAGAAGGGGCACCTAAATCTCCTTTCATCTACCAGAAACAAAACAAAAATACAATTGATGTGAATTTCTACTCCCCTTTCAATAAAGGTATTTATTGTAGAACAAGTCATCTCGGAGTGAGTGAACCTACTCATCTCTGGGCTTACCTGAGGAGATGTTATGGGAATCTCGCTGAGCTTGCCAGGCCCAGCCCAATAGGCTGCTGCTGTTGTGCCACCACAGGCCACTAACCACTTTGCCTATATGGGCCATCTGGCTGCAGATCAGAGATTCTTGGATGTGTGATAACTAAGCAGAGACCTGTGTTATTCAGTTCCTCCTTCAAAGGCACCCGCTGCAGGAAACATAAGTGACCCACAGCCTCCAGCTGCCATTTCTTTGATCCCTTCAGTTGTCCTGCTGAGCCACACCACCTGGGCTGCTACTGGCCAAGGATGAGCACCTCAGACAACAGAGCCAGAGCACTGCTTCCTAGCGCAGAACTCCTCCAAATGACACACGTGACCTGGGTCACCAAGGTCTAAGCCTTCTACCCACGCTTTCCCTTTCTCTCTGCCTTGAGTGTCCCCTTGCCCCACTGTCTGAAGGTGCTCCTTATTCAAACCAGACCTGCCTCCCACTTTATTCCTCTCAAGTATTTCCCCAGGGAATCTTATTTATCACATCTCATTTGGCATTGGCCTCTCAGAGAACCTGAACTGACCCAGGTGTTACCAGGAGTGGTTCGAGAAAACAATTACTATGATGATACTGCCCATGTGCTCGCTAACTTATGCCCAGCTGGCAAGCCACCCCTCCACCTCCCTCCCATTCTGTAGCAAGAGCTACATGAGTGGGAGCTAGTAAGTCACTGACCTTCAGTGACAGCCCAAGTGCTACAGATTTCATAAGCCACATCCTGTGAACACTTCCTGGGTGAAGGGGGACATACACGTCCTTGCTGGGTGGAATAATGTCCACAGGGACAGGAGAGTTGACTGAGTGTTTCTAATTTGTTCTGACACTCAACAGAGGAATGAGGAGACACTAAGGACAAGGACAAAATAGGGCTGGAGGAAAAATAATCCTTATCTCAGTGGAGGAGCTGACTCTGTCTCAATGCCAGACCTGAAGAACTTCAGAGACATTTCAGTGGTCAGCTAAGGCGAGTCAGTTGTATCATGGTCAGAACCACCATGACCGCAGGGAGTGTTATGCCTAAGATTTAAAAATTGGAGCTGAGATGTCTGGGTGAACGTTCCCCAAGATTTGAGCTCTACAGATTCCCTGAATGCTCAGAGGTTGAAGAGGCACCCGGTCTCCCTTAGAATGGGGACCTGGACAAAGGGCACAAACTGTCTTCCTGTCAAGCTCACACCATTTCTGTCTGGGATTAAAAAAAAAAAAAATAGGAAAGAGTCGTAAAAGTCTGCCCAGTCCCGATTCTGACACTTGTGATTCTACGGCCTGACCTCACTCACTGAACAGCCCTCCAGCCCCGGAGGTCATTACTAGTTGCCATTGGCACTGGGCTGCAGGACATCCTGTCAGCAGGAAACCTGCAATAAAACTGTTACAGGTTGTTCCTGAGCAAGTTATTTTGACCAAATCAGGCAGAAGCAATTGAAACATGATCCCTGCTGGGGTGTTGATTGGCTGTGGTTCTGCTTTAAGAGTTTTCAGGAGATGTGAGCCCTGAGCCCAGAGCTGCTGCTGCTGGAGGAGCAATGGAAGATTCACAACCCAGGACTCTGATGAGATAGGAGAGGATAATGGGGATGCCTCGGAAGTTGGGACGGGGAGCAATTTGCTGTGAAGAAACAAATGCTGAAAAAAAATCAACAAATGAACGGCAGCCAAAGGATGGAGAGACAGATGAAGCAATGACCAATTAGATGTAGGTATAGATATAGATATAGAGTGACAGATTAGAGATTGATAGGCAAGATCAGCGAGCTAGACAGACAGAGAAACCACTTCCCATGGTTTCACTTACTAGAAGTCAAATACAGTCCAAAACATGAAATGGAAAATTTCAAAGCTAAACACTTCAAAAGTCTTAAATAACTTTTTACTACAGTGTATAGTTATAATTGTTCTATATTATTATTATTATTTACCATTGTTAAGCTGTTAATGTGTCCAGTTTGTAAATAAAACTTTATCATAGATATGTATAGAAAATATATAGTATATAGTTTAGTAACTATTTGCAGTTTCAGTCATCCACAGAACATCTTGAAACATATGCCCTAAAGATAAAGGACATTAGCTGTAGACGCATGGTAATGACAGTCATAGGTAGAGGGAGAGCTACACAGACAGATATATCAATGACAGTTACCTGGGCAAACTGACAGTGCACAGCCCGTGACTCCAGGGATTCTGAGAATAACCCAGTCTCTAAGACAAAAGCGTCAGCCTGGACTGTCATCATTTTCACTCCTGATTGTTTCATTGTGTGGTCTTTAAAAAGCACAAAAATGAAATCTTGTCTAGTTTGTCATATAGTAATTGCTCTTGTTGAAAGAATTTAATGACATCATGTCAGTAAACCCAGGATGTACACGTGTTAGAAACCCATGCTGGGCTTAATGCAAAGACAGGTCTGATTCTGGCCTTGTTGCGTTACAGTGGCTCTCTATTGAAGGAAACCAGAGACTCAATATATTCAAATCTATTTGGAGGATGATAATGGAAAGCAAGTCATTTTCCTGGCTCCCTCAGCCATAGTTCACCTACGCCATAGGAGAGATAGTATGTCAAAACTGAATCTGCTTTACTATTGCTTTATAAAAAGTACAAAATTTCACCAAGATACCCTTGGTGGGAAGAGTGATTTGAATCCTAAAAGATGATTATGTGCAGCACCAGAGGTTCTATTATGAAGTCACTTGCCAGGGATTCTGGGATTTCATTCCATGAAGTCATATAGGGAAGCCACATGAGACAGTTTGTCTAGTAAAACTTGCCTTGCCATGGGACACTCACCCTTTTAGTCTAGGGCAGCTACAGAGTCAAAACAAGTAACTGATCTTTTGTTATGTGTAAACACAGGGGTTTTCAGCTTTAGTGAGCAAGAAGCTAGCTACACAAACATAAGATGCCTCCTGTTTCTCTCTGTTCTTCTCCTTGTCCCTCTTTACATTGATTTCCTTCCCTCTGATTCGTCATTTACATCTCTGTTTCTTTCTTCCTTTTTTGATATTCATTCCTACTTAAAAAGACATAGGACTCAGATCATGTGCCTGCCACAATATTTGTAAAATCCTGTTTTCCAAACCAATACTAATGGTCTGTGGAACTTCTCTGGCTCTGATTACTTGGCAGTAGGAATCTCTGAGGGACATTTCTCCCTACAATCAGTTCAATCCTACTTACCACAGGCCAGAGAGCTGAAGCCACATGCTGAGCCCTGGGTGGCCTGGGCTCAGTAGAGACACCCACTCTTGACTTCCGTGTGCATGTGAAAGAGGATGCTTGCCAGGGAGACATGGAGCAGGAAGGATAGGCAGAATCACCCCTTTATAAAGCCAACGTCATTGTGAATAGAAAAAAGAGGATTCTGTCCTACGGAACAAGTCCTATTATTCCACTAGATCAAATAACCAACTCTTAGGTCGTTTCAAGTCTAGTGCCTGGAGGCCGTCTCATCATCTTGGTCCTAGAATTCTGTCACAAAAGGAGAAGACATCAAAGGACACCAAGAGCCAAAAAGGCAAGAGGACAAGCCCCATCTGGTTCACACTGCCAAAGCTTAAATACACTCTAATTTGAAGTAAGACATAGAAACTTATTAGCAATAATAATTGGCAATCTGGAAATGTGTGGAAGAAGCTGGAAGGAATGAACACCAGCCCGCGTTGTGCTGCATCTGCCACTGGGCTATTCATACTTTCAGCTGCAATATTGCAAACCACAACCACAGGCACTTGCCTAGCATCGTACGCTTCTCTGAGACAATGATTATTATCAAAAATTACCTCTGTCCCATTTGTCAGAGTTTTCAAGACCTAGAATGACAACTCCATTCCCAAAGCTTTTGGTGTACTTATTTTTGGGATATTGCACTTAATGCATCAGTTGAAGACATTCCTTGCTATGTCCCCTGCACTTACGACAGTGCCTTCCTCGACAGAGACTCTTGGTACAGATTTGTGAAATATATAAATAGAATAGAAGGAAACACATTAAAGAGTCATTTGTTTTCCAGCCCTGATATTCTGATTATATGTTCCAATGATCATTCTGTCAACAAATTCATTAATTCCGCAAATACTCATGGAAAGCCATTTTCATGCCAGTCTGAGCCTCTGGGACTACAATGGTGAGCCAGGCTGGCAACCAGCCTTATTAAAGATACTGTGAGAAAGCCATGGTCTCCACCCTTGAGCTGCTTATAATAGGGCGAGGGAACAGAACAGATCGGAGGCAATTAGAAAACAATTAAGTGTTAAATTATATGCCTCTGACTAGCCTGGGGGATTCTCAGAGGGAGGAGCAGCTAAAGTAGACATGGCTGTTTTCATGGAAGAGGTAATCTTTGGCCGGAGGGATGCTCTGGATTTGAGGAAGCAGAGCAGACTGTTTCAGTAGAACATCCTAGCGAGGTAGCTATTCAGAAACACTCAAGGAAAACCGAAGCCTTAAATGCCTGTTACACTTCAGACCAGAATTACTCCCAAGTTAAAAATTTGAAATACTCCCATGATTTAGAAGAGTTTGAATTGGACTTGGAGATAATGTTTAATTGCTGCCAAAGGCTAATTTTGTCTCTTGTAACATCATGCTTAAATGTGAACCTATGATTACTTCCTGTAGGCCACCATCATGGCAGAGAAGAAGCTGGAGGCTTCTTCCAATCGCTGGCCCAAAAGGACTTAAGCAGACTCTCCCGGGGACCTTTTATCCTGGCCCACATCCAAGGTTTCAGAGTAGAGACAGAATGGAATCCAAGAATTTGCGTATTTTTTAAGCTCCCTAAGTGAGCCTGTTCACCAGATTGGTTTGACAGTTATTCTCTCAGATTTATTTCAAAGACATTACTTTCTGAGATTAGGATAAAAGCTGTAGGCAAATAGAAATGGAGGAAGTAGGTATGACTTACATCTATAAATGCCCAGAACAGGCAATCTGGAGAATTTATAGGCGGAAGAAATCAATCTAACACACTCTTCTTCCTTGACCTCCTAAGTCAGCCAAAATAGTCAAGATTTGCCCAAATGGATTAAAACTTGCCCTTATGATGTAAGCACAGCCTAATGAATGAAAATGAGAAAAGAGATTTTCTTCTCATTTGAAATGTTAGAAAGATAAAGATGTTAGTGAATTGAAGCTCAAATAGATGGATATACATATTGTCTTTCCTTTTATATCCGGGTCACTTTGTATTTCCAACTCCAGAAAAAAAGTTCAGTTGTATACTAGATATTCTCCACATAAAAATCAAGAGAAGCATATTTCTCTAATCACAAGCACTGCTTGAAGAATGCTGTTACATTCATCATCCCTAAGAAGGCTGAGAGAATAATTCTGGATGTGTGTGTGCCAAGGTCTGTTTTTCAGTTCCCTCCCTTTTTAGTAGGCAATGATATTAATGTTTCAAGATGCTTTCTCCTCTTAGACTTGCCTAGTAAATCCCTGGTTCCTTTTTCTTTTACATAGCTAATTTATACTCTTTTATCTTTGCTAGGTGTTCAATTCCTGTCACTGTTCATGTGCCCAAAGTAAAGGTTTTAAATATACTTGCAAATTCTTCCTTCGCTAATGCATATGTGCATACAAACACACATGCATGCACACACATGTGTATACATGTACAGAAACACTGCATGCACAGAAGCACACATTGCACGCATGCAGATATAAACATTGCATTCATACATACACCCACATTGTGTGTACATATACATGTGCATACACATATGCTAGATACACTTGCACACAGTGCTTGCATATACATTCACACAAGAACAAACATACACACGTGCGCACATATCCACATTCACAAACATGCGTATCTGTTCCTCCTCTTCCTTCTGGGATCTTGACTCGTGCTTAATCCAGGATACCAGAGTTCAATCTATTGGTGACATGCCTAAGGACATACTAGGTATCCCCTGAGGGGAACAGTGTGTAGAAATTAATAGTCTCCCCCCCCTTCAGAAACAGTATTGGTTGCAGAGGTCTTATTGGCTCACAGGACAGACTCGTTCTCCTCGGGCTGGGCTGCTGACCTAGCTCGCTATTCCTTCAGGATCTGTACCGGATAGCCGGGAGCAAATCTCAACGTATTCATCATTCTCTGCTCATAGTAGGTTACCATTCTATGGTACTTAATTCCTTCCTGAAATTTGTGTCTAATTAACAAATAGCCCAATAGCGATCATGGAATTGCAGTAACCCTGAACCCAGGAGGCATTATACGCACACAGCCCAAAAAGGTCACTTGTAAATAGTCCCACATAATTATTGCTATGATGTCATTGCAACTTCAGTTCTGGGGCATCGTAGTGACAACTTTAGGATTTGAGATTCACTCCCATGAAAGCTGATAAGTGTTCAAGGTAAAGGATGAACACCAGCACTAATTATATCCACAGTCATGTCACATTAGTCATAATCCTACAGGAAAAGAAACACTGAACTAATCATTAAACTGACAAGCTATTCATTTCAGACCCTAACTTCTTTTTGTATGTGTCTTAGAAGATTCAGGGCGTTCTTCTCTAATAGAACCCTTTGTGGCATCAAATACTCTTTTTCCCCCCAGTGCAGCCTATTTTAGATCTTTCTGATGAGTTGGCAGAGACATCAAAGGCCCTTTCTTAGGCAAGTCAGTTGATTCACTCACCCACCAGTATGAATCGTGCACTCATGTTGTGCCAGGCGCAATGCATGTAGCTGAGGGCTCCATGGGGCAAAAACACAACTATCCCTGGTTACATGAAGGGCAGGACCCTGGGGGAAACCAAGAGGCTAGAATAATGACACCAGTAAAAACATAATTTCAAGCTGGGTTGAGCATATTCGCTGAGAGAAAGAGCTGTTCTTTGAGAGCAGGTAGCCAGACACCTGGCCAGGCTGTGGGTCAAGGATAGTGTGGCTGAGAAAGAGTTGTGCTCAAGTTGAACTAAAAAGGCTGACCAAGAACAAAGAATCCACAGGGATTGGCAGGTGCCAAAAGCACATAGGTGGGTGCCCAGCCCTGGACTGTGATGTGCAAAGTGGACAAAGGTGGCCAGACCACAAAGGACCAGGAGAATTAGACAGAGACTTGACATGACGGTGTCTTTGGAGTCCCTTCAAGAGCTTAATCTCTATTCAAACGGTGACAGAGACCCATTCAAAAGTTTTAGAAAGTGTGACACAGTCATATGTATACATGGAAAAACTGTTTAGGTGCCAGTGCAGAAACTAGATCAGAGAAGTGCCGAAGGCGAAGACAACAGGCAGACCAGGAAAAAAGCTGGCTTCGGCATGAGAGGTGCTGTGGGAGATCAGGAGAGGGTGGGGAAGAGCATGCGGGAATAAGGGATGGATGAAAGAATTATACCCGGAGGGAGAGAAACACTCACTGCAGTGAAGAGATATTTGGAAAGGATGAGAGATATGTCAATAAGAACAACAACATTTTTGGATTACATAAATTGATGATAAAGGGGCCACGCACTAGGAGCAAAGCAGGCTTGAGGAGCGGGTGCCACTGAGACACCCAAGTGGCTACATGTAGGAGACAGTGCCGGGCTAGAGATAGAAATTCAAAACTGATCATTGTCGTGAAGGCCACTGTGTCATGGGCATGGATGAGCAACCCCGGGGGAGAACAGAACAAACCTTGGGTTTCTGAGAAATGATTCTGGGATGCAGGGTTGACATGAGTCATAGATCTTCATTTCAAGCTTCTAAATGTCATATCCAAACTCATTGTTATTCTATGAAAAACATCTGGGACCATAATAGCTGAATTAGAGTCATTGTTCTACAGATGGGAAATTTTAGGGGGAAAAAAAGGCTTAGTTTGTGCCACTAGCAATGTCAATGCTAAAGTCCCATTTTTTAAAGCCTTCTGTCACAAGGCTTCAGTCAAATGCACTTCCACATGTCCAGCCACACACAGTTCTTTCTAGATCACTTGGAGGGACTAAAATAGAATAGGCCCAAACATTTTATTTTCTTGGCTTTTTCATACAAAAATCAAAGACATTTGCTCCAGACTCTTAGCTCACTTATCTTACTAATTTTATTAACTTTTATCAGGCAAGTCCAGAATATATCTGACCTTGGGGAAAAGATCTTTACTTCTGTTTATCCACTCCTGATGGAGGTACCATGTGATCATCAGTCCACCACCTTATCGGCCAACTTTTTCTTCTAGTCAAGAAATGCAAATTCAAATTTTTTGGACATTCTTGAAAAAACAGTTGTTTCTTCCTTGTCTCCCAGAGACAGGCCCAAAGTTTAGTCTCTTCCAGGGAAGCTACTGTTAATATTTTACTATTCTTGATATTTTTAGGTTGCCTTCCACTGGTAGAGTAGCAGATCCAGAAAGCACATCTCCAGTTGAGAGAAGAAACTGACCAAACACCCCTGAGGTCTTCGAACGTGGAGTCTGTATAGGATGGCAGAGCACTGAGTCCGCTAGGGCAAGCTGCAGAACTGGGGAGTGGATTAACCCCTGGGGCACTTCCCTCTGAATAGCACTATAGAGTCTGATAAAAAGACCAGGCAAACAGAAAGTCAGAGATTTCTGTGGAGCAGAGTGGCAAGACACAGTGACAGCACCGCAGCACCACGGCGAATCTCGGAGATGGGACCAGGGAAGGGACATTCCCAAACCCAAGCGGCCAACCAAATTGAACGTCCAGGACAGACACTGCAAATCCTGACATCCACAGGCTGGTCCTCTTAGCGAATTATCCCTCCCAGACTACTGTGGGTGGGCTAGATAGGCTGTGCCAACAGAAAATCGGCCAAGAAAGGGTACACGAAAACGGTACCCAAACGAAACCAAGCAGAGTGGCAAACAGGAAGTGGAGAGGCGGTGTCAAGTCTGCCATAGAATCTAAGGTGAAACCAAAAAAGAACTTTCGGGAAAACACACACTAGAGGAAACACAGAGAACTCTGTTTCTACCAACAGCAGCCAAACTGAAGGGATCCTGTGCCCCAGAGTAGACTGTGGGGTGGGACGCACAGGCCACCTGGGGCCCCCAACAGGCAGTGGCACACCAATTAAGAAGACAGGACCTAGGCCTACAGTGCCTCACCAGGGGATATTATGAACCCTGGGAACAGAACAGTAGGCTGTAGATGGGTGCTATCTTGGGCCAGGGTAGGCTGGGACCATGGTTCCCCTTTCCCTGCTGGGTACCCCCTGGAGCTGTCGGAACAAGCACACAACTGCTGTCTAGGGACACCAGGGAAGAGGAGGGACCTCACCACATATGTGGAGTAAAGGAGGTACAGCTAAACAGTACAAGCACAGTACCAAAGTTCCTGTACCCACGTAGATAGCATGGAAGGGATGTCAAAGGGGGCGGGCCTTATCCCAGGCCATGCCCACACACTGTCCTGCCACCGTTTCCTGGGGTGACAACACGCTGGATTCAGAGGCACCAAAATAGACAGCTTGTCCTTGATCAGAGGTAGACAGCTGGAAGGTTCCTGAACTCTGTGTGCTGATCCTACACAGGCAGCCACCACCACTGCATCAGCTGGGTGCTGGCCCACCACGGGAGCAGCTTCCTGACACAGTAATACTAGGGTGAGTCCCTTGACACACAGAAAGACTGCTCATGGTGTCCGAGGTGGGCCCCTTGCCCAGTGAAACTCCAGCTAACTGATGCCAGGAAGAAAAACTCACAGCAGCTGGCTGGTCACACAGAGAAGGGAAACCAAGAGTCCACAGCCCCAGGACTCCCGTAGTCCAGTGATCTATGAGTGTAGTTTACAGGAGGTGGGGCCCGGCTCTGAGGTTGCTGTCCCCAAACACAAGACATCTGGCACAAAGGAAACGTGCCCCCTCTGTTGGGCCACGTCCTGACTTGCTGCTGCCTACAGGGCTGAAAGTACCCTTGCCTCGGAGGAGCAGGAGCAGTGGGCACCACTGAGTGGAAGTGGAGCCAGCACCTGTACTACATACACCTATCCTGTTCCCATGGTAACCACCGTTACAGCCGCTGTGCCTCAGCTGTCTGGCAGTACCTCAGCCCCAGCTGGGATTCTGAGTGAGAGGCCAGAGATGTGAGTTGGGGAGACAAGAATGAGAGGGCAGCAAGGGCTACTAGGGCTACCTAGTAGCCCTACCTAAATCACATGACTAGAGGCTGCTAGAGAGAGAGGGAGAAAGGAGGGAGGAGGAGAAGAGGCAGAGCTACCCACGGCAGTCATAGTGGCAGGAAAACCTTTTCAGGATGGCTCAAGAGGCAATTGGTGGGCCTGAGCTTGCAGAGAAGTAGGGCCCTGATGGGAACTCCCAGGCTCTGCACTGGACACTCAAAAGGCAACACAAGAGCAAGCAGCCACATAATCTTGACCCGACCCATCAGAACACAGAAATTGCCTAGACAACCACCACCTTAAGCCAGAGAACAACACGTTTGCATGATGAGAAAACATAGGACCAAGATGCGCAAGTCCACCAGGGGAGGCCCGAGTAGCTCTAGAGGAAAAGTCTAGCATCAAAAATAGGAAAATGAAGCTTCTGGAACAAAACAAGACATCCAGAGGCTGGAGGAATGGCACAGTGGTTGAAGCGCTGGCCTTGCAAGCACAATGTCCTGAGTTTAATTCCCCCAAACCACGTAAAGCCAGGTGTAGTGGTGCATGCCTATGATCTCAGCACTCAGGTGACTGAGGCAGGAAGATTGCCATGAGTCCAAGATCAGCCTGGGCTACATAGTGATTTCAGGACCACTCTCTACTACAGAGCAAGACTCTGTCTCAAAAAAAAAAGACATTCAAACAACAATCACCTCAAAATGTTTAATGAGTTTTTAAAACATATAACTAAAGGTCTGAAGCAGGAAACAAACACTGCTAGCAGAACTACAGAAGTCAATAATAGAAATGAATGGCAAATTATCTAGAATTCAAAACATAGGAAACGATGCAGACAGAGCGTCTGTGAGAGTATGCAGAACAGAATAACTTTGAATGGAATGGTGACAGAACATCAGACTTAGAAATAAAGATGAAACTATTGATAAATCTCTTAACCGTGCTCAAATAGCTGTACACCAATCTGAAAATGGTTTCCAATAGACACTAGATGACTCAAAGAGCTTAAGTTCACAATTATAGGAATATAGGAAAAAATAGAAGTGCAAATGAAAGAAGTAAGAAATTTAGTCAATGAAATCATGAGAGAAAACATAGGAACATAAAAGAGAAACAGATACACCAGTGACAAAGACATACCATACACCAACAAGATGTGATCAAAACAGAAGCTCCCCAAGACAGCATAATCAAAGTTACAGAAATGTGGTACAAGGACAGCATCTGAAAAGCTGTGAGAGAAAAAACAATAGGTAACGTACCAAAGCAAAAATATCAAAACAATAGCAGGCTTCTCAACACAAACTCTGAAACTCCAGAGGAGAGTGAAGTCATCAAAACCCATAAAGAAAATAACTGTCAACTAAGATTTCTATATCCTACAAAGCTATCCTTCAAAATTGGAAAGAAAATTTGAAGAAATCTGTGGTCCTGGAATCACAATTAAACTAGGGTTACAAAAAATTCCTAGGTGTATTTTGAGTAGAGATAAAGAAGATAAGGATAACACAGAAACCAGAGGCAGATAGACATTTAACAGGGAAAACGGCTAAAAACCAAGAAAGCAGAAATCAACATCCAAGGATCAGAACAATGGCAAGTCTTACTACTAGGACAATTATGACTCTTAATGTCAATGGCCTTGACTTACCATTTAAAAGATGTAAACTGACAAACTGGACTAAAAACCGAGCACAACCATATGTTGCCTGCCAGAGACCTACCTTGTCCATAAAGATAAACATAGACTGAAGCTGAAAGGGAAGATCTCCTTATTCCACTCAGTAAGGGACAAAAACAAGCGAAGGTAGTAATTCTCACCAATTCCAAAGTGGACTGTGAACCAGAACTCATCAGAGAAGACAAAGAGGGCCACTTTGTCCTAGTAAGGGACCGATTCAACAGGAGGAGCTTATGATAGCAAACATTTATGCACCAAATAAGCACACACCCCACTATATAAAAAAAGTAACAGAACTTAAAAAACAGATAAACCCCAATAAATTATAGTGGGAGACTTTAGGTCTCCTCTTGCCTGGGAAGACAGGTCAACTAGACAAAAAGTCAACAATGACATAGCATTTCTGAACAAGACTATGGAAGAAATAAACATTACCAACAGCCATCTGCCTCCACTGGGACAGAGAAGAAAGGAAGGCAGCAGGGGTAAGAAGAGGCACACAAGAAAAGGGGAAGGCTCCATACTGCCACATTCTCCTCTCTGTATCTGTCTCATTTGCATTTTACTGGCACACAGCACCTGATGCCCTACACTGGAGGTTTATCCCTTACACAGAGAATGCATGAAGGAACTGTAAGTGTCAAAGTGGATTCCTAGCAGTGGATAACTGAGAAGTTGATGAGATGAATTTTAATACAAATTCAGCTGGTAAACAAAGAATAAAGGATGGAATTAAAACATTGCTATTTTTCAATTAAAAACACAATGCCACTTACTTTGGCACCCAAAAGTGAAATATTTGAATGTAAACCTTAAAAAATCACAGAACCTATAAAAGAAAAATTGTAAAACTCTGATGAAAGAAATCAGAGATGATAAGAATCAATGACACATGTTCCATACTCATGGATGAGATGACTCAACACTATTACAATGTCAGTTCTTCCCAACTTTGTCTGTAGATTTGACCAAACCCAATTGAAGTTCCAGCCAGTTATTTTGTGGATATCAAAAAAATAATTCTTAAATTTTTCATGTAAAGCAAATATTCAAGATTTACTGATAAACTGCTAAAACCAAATTCTAGTCAAGTTGGGGCAATGGCACAGGCTGAGGCAGGAGAACTGAAAATTCAATTCCAGCTTGGGCATTTTAGCAAGACCTTGTCCCAAATAAACAATTAAAAGGGGTTGAGGCTATAACTCAAAAATGAAAGCCTTGGGTTCAATCCCCAGTACTGGAAATTTTTTTTAGAAGGAGAAAATGGGATTATTTAAGACATTATGTCAATTGTAGGGGATGAGGAAATGCCCAGATAATCCACACAGCAAAAGTTTGGGTGTAATTGGTTTATGAGCCAGCAAATGAGGGAAAAGCATCCACCATGGATATAAGTATATATATGCATGTATATATATATATATATATATATATATATATATATATATATATATATATATGTGTGTGTATCATGGATATAAGCTGGCCAGCAGCTCCAATGATGTAGGAGAGGAAGATCACGACAGCTTCTTCTAAGAGAGATCCTGCCTTACCCCATTGTCTAAATACTGACTCACTCTGTGCATCGCCAGTGGAGAAAATCTCCGCTGCAAATTTCCTCCAGTCTTCAGGTCTTTGCCACGGCCTTGAATATCCACCTGTGGCCTCAATCCGTGGCACTAAGTGTTCTGCAGTATCAGGTTGGTGCTCTTCTGCTTTATGTCTGAGCAGCCACTGGATCCTCCGGCTTTTGCTTTACAGGTGGCTCCAGGCCCTGTAAGAGGTCCTAATAATTTCCCTTTCCTGTATATGTAATTTCTATTAATTCTGCTTCTCCAAGCACCACACCTATAGAGAAAATCAGGACAGATCCTCCTTGACTTGAATATTTCCTATAAACCCACAGTCATCAAGATACTATGGTATTGATGACAGAACAGACAAGCAGATCTGTGGAACAGAACAGAGAGCCCAGAAACTGATCTATACAAATATTTAATGGTGGAACAAAAGTTATTCAAAGAAGAAATGACAGCCTTTCTGACAAATCAAGCTAGAACAACAACTAGATAGCCACACATAAAATCTAGAAATAAATCCTATGCATTTCATAAACTAATTCAAAATAAGTTATAGGCCTAAACATAAAATGTCAGACTATTAAACTCTTAGAAGATAACATAGGCAAAAACACTGATTACACTGCAGTGGATGATGACTTTTCAGGCACGGAAGTAAACAAAATATGAATGAGTTAAAAAAGAAAACATTGATAAGTTGAATTTTATTAAAATTAAAAACTTCTCAGACAAAGGCAACATTAAGAGAATTAAAAGATAATCCACAGACTGGAAGAAAATGTTTGCAGAACATACATTAGATAAATGACTTGTTTTAAAATATACAAAGGAATGCTAAAATTTAATAATATAAACATAAGCCATCAATTTTATAAACAGGGAACAAAACTGGACATCTTACCAAAGATCTACAAATGGTGAGTAAGTATCTGAAAAAATGGTCCACAGCAAAGGCTGCTAGGGAAATGCAAATTGAAAACAATGGTGAGGGGCCTCTACACATCTATTAGAATGGCCAGAATCCAGAAAACTGTCAGTACCATATGCTGGAAAGAATGTGGGCAGAGGCAAACTCTTCATTCGTAGCTGGTGAGGTGCAAGATGGCAGCACTGCTTAGAAGACTCACAGTTTCCAAGCTAAACATATTCTTAACTGGCAGTCTAACAACAGTGCTCGTTAATGCTTACCCGATTGAGCTGAAAACTTAGGTCCACACAAAAATCTGCATATGAATACTCATGGTAGTTTCATTGATAGTTACCAAAACTTGGAACCATTTAAGATATTCTTCATTAGGTGAATAGATAAACAAACGGCTGTATATCCATACAACTTTTAGTGATGATTATTTTTTCAGTGCTAGAAGAAGTGGGCTATAAAGCCACAGAGGGATATGGAGGAATCTTAAACACATATTGCTTAGAGAAATAAACCAATCTGAAGACTGCATCCTGTATGATTCTAACTATATGCCATTCTGAAAAAGGCAAAACTATACAAATATAGAAATAGTGAAAAGTTTGGTGGTTACCAGGAGTTTGGTAGTTCAAAAATGGATAGGCAGGTGGAACCCAGGACATCAGGACTTTTTTTTTTTTTTTTGGAGGAGGGTGGGGTGAGAGACAGGAGTCTCGGATCTATATTCCAGGATGTCGGAACTCACCATGTAGCCCAGGCTGTCCTTGAATCTTGAACTCAGGGCAATCCTCCTGCCTTAGCCACCTGAGTGCTAGGATTACAAGCATATGCCATCACACCAGCTTATGCGGTGCTGGGAAATCAAACTCAGATATTCACTTTAATCATTGAGCTATTCCTCCAGCTCGGAACCCAGTGCATTCTAAGGACAATGTTGTGGTTTGAATCTGGAGTGTCCCCACAAAAGGCTCATGTACCTATGTATACTGTGTAATGTTTGGGGCCTGGCTGCAAGGGGAGATGCTGGGGGCTTGACCTGGAGGGTTGTGTGCTGGTTCTGCCTTTCCTCAAAATTGTGTCTGTTCTGCCACACCATAGAAGCTTTTTCTCTGGCTCTGGCCCTGCCAAGTGGTTCTACCATTTCTAGCCACCCACCTGTGAATGAACTGGTGGCCTTATAAAACTGTGGGCTAAAATAAATCTGTCCTCCCAAAGTTATGGATGTTAGACTTTCTGTCCCATCAAGAAGAAAATAAATAAGACAAACAGTGACATTATTTTGTAAGAAACTGTGAGGATGGGGACATGACACAGTAAATTTGCCAGAAAACACTAGACTGCACAAAATAGAGTGAATCCTAATGTTCACTATGGACTTTAGTTCATAAGAAGGTACCGATATTGGCTCATTAACTGTAACAAATGTACCACATTAGTACAAGGTTAGTCATACAAGAAACTGCCTGACTAGTGGGAACTCTCAGGCTCCCTTGTCTTTCTGTAAATCCACAACTGCTTTTTACAAGTTTAGGTGTGCTGATTTTTGTTAAAGCAATGAATCCAGGCAACAATCATCCATAAAGGCTTGAAAGAGAAGCAATCACCCACATGTGCCTCCTGAGCGGGGAGCACAGCACACCTGGAAGTAATCTTAGCAAAAAACAAAAGAGAAACAAAAGTCCGAATCCCAAATAGCATTTAGCTCCAACTTCCAATGGGCAGGAAATCCTTTTGTGTTGTAGAAAACATTGAGAATAAAGCAACAAGTCCACCAACGGGACAGGAATGCCATCAGCAAAACTCAGTCGGAAATCCTGCACAATAAGTGACACAACTTCTTCAACAAATATTGTACACCAAAAAAAAGAGTGGAACAGGGAAAAAATGAGATGAAAAGGGAACGTAGGCTTACGGAGATGGAAAAGCTACTAAGTGATTGCAATATATGGGTGTCATTTAAATTCTGATTCAGACAAACTAGAAGTGAATATCCCCCAAAAGTGTAATGGTAAGCATTTATTAGTCGGTGGGAAAAACTGAATATGGTATTTGATGCTATTATAGAACTGTTATGCTTTTAGATGTATCAATAATATTGTTGCTCTAAGTTTAAAATTACAGTCCTTGTTAGAGATAACTACTGAGATGCAAATGTGGGTAAAATAATTTGTTGATGAGGATTTGCTTCAACGAATCCAGAGGAAAGGGAAGTGATAGGGGATAGATGCGGGGAAACGGTTGGCCAGAGAGTGATTCTTATTGGAACTCGTGACTGAGGAAAGCTCCTTACACTAATTCAAAGGTGGTCAAACTACTGTAGTCCAAGTCTAGTCCCCACTTGTTTGGTTTTGTTTGTTTGGCTGGTTGGCTTTGTTCTGTTTGTTTGCATGACGTAAGAGCTAAGAATAATTTTTGCATTTTTAAATGCTAGCAAGATCAAAAGAATAATATTACATAGCACATAAAAATTGCAAAAAATCAAATATCAGTGAGCATAAATAAAATCTTATTAGAACACCCCCTACTTGTTCATTTAGGGATTTTCTATACGTGGTTTTACGTTGCAACAGCAAAGTTGAACAGCTGATACAGAGATCCTGTGGCCTATGAAACCTTAATTGTGTCTTGTTTGGACGTCTACAGAGAGCTTTCCAGCTCCGGATTCATTCTAATTTAGAACAAATGCCCTCTGCCTTAGGATGGGTCTCTGCTAACCCATGGCAAGCTGGAAATACTGTCAAGTTGGAAGCGCAGTCATCAGTCTAGCCCACACCCCAGCTTAACAGGCGGTGTTAACGCAGCCCCTTGGGATGTCGGAGGCTCGGTGGGGACTGAGCTTGCAGGTGCTACTCAGCCCAGGAAAGAGGCTCTGAATGATAGCACTGGCCTGGGACAAGCCCTGAATTCAAAACGCCGAGTCCGGTTGCCACTGAACAACCATCTCTTTTGCAGCACAGTGGAATCAAAAGTCTTAACTTGGGGAGCGTCTGTAGTTACTTAATATTTTTCCTAACAGAAAGCTTCCTTCTGAATTGTCTGTGCTACTGTGTCTCCAAAGCACCTAAACATCAGTTCTCCTTGGGGAAGGATACGCAGCCCACCGATGACGGTATTTTCCTGAATTGGCCCAGGCGTAAAGAAAACACGTCTTCCCACTGAGCAGCCTCCCGAAGCCCTTCGCACTCCAGTCACGGGGCCGCCCACACCTCACGCGGGCTCTCCATCTCAGAAGGTGTCTCTGACGGGGCAAAATAATATTTTTCACTAAATTAATCTTGACCTTAAGTCCCGGGTTGAAATTGCAACATTAGCACACATATGGGTTGGCAGCCCTGGCCGAATTCTCATATTAAATTCTCCACCTCAAGCCATTTTTTGATGATCTGCACCCAAGCAAATGAAACTGTATATTAAAGCTACAAACATTTTCCGTGACCCACGGCAGCTGCACACATGAAGGTTGTCGGGACTCCTGCCAGCTCGGAGCCGTGACTGGCGACTCACAGAGCCCGCGGTCACCAGTCACGGATTTCTGCTGAGGTCGGGCAGCTGTGCGAACAGCAGCGAGGAACCCGCTGCCCCAGGGCCTGGGCATGGCGGCCGGCGTGGCGATCCACTCCCGGTCACCTCTCACGCCACATGCGGCCCCTCAGGATGGGCCTCGGGGAAGTTAATTAGGTGGGGAAGAAAAAGGCCTTTAAACGCAGCAGCAGAGCGGCATCTTCGGGCCCGCGCTGCGGGGACGCAGGAGCCTGTGCAAAGCTGCACGGCTTGTGCGACCCCCGAGGGCTGGGACTGCGCCGTGCTCCGGAGGGCAGGCTGTGGCTGCTGCCAGCGCGCCCTCGGGAAGGTCTTGGTCATGCCACGCTGTCCCTGCGGTCACCTGCCGCCGTGCCGAGGCCGGTTCCTGGTGGCCCCACGAGCCTGGGAATTCCTGACGGGCTTTCCTGGGAAGGCGCTTGCCACTGCTGCTGGCTTCCCGGGGACTCGGAGGTGCTGCAGTGTGTGCACGGTTCCCCCGGGGTCCGGAAGCACGGGGCCTGAAGGTCCCTGGCAGCGACTCGCTGACCTGGCTCCTTGGGAAGTGAGTTTGGAAAAGCCGGGCAATCCCATCCACGTCCAGCCAACCGGCCAGGCCACTCCTGTCTTCAGATCAGGAAGCCTTGTCCTGTGTCTACAGCTGCCTCCCTCCCAGGCGTGTCAGAAACAGCGGAGGACACGGAGCCGCACCCGGGCCTCACCTTGCCGCTCCTGGCACTCTGGGCAAAGCTGGAGAGGGCTGTCTGCGGGACTCGGAGGGCATTTGGATGAAGGTGGGGGTGGGCCTCACAGACAGAGAGCTAAGAAAGTAATGACACTAAAATCTGGGCAAAAATCCAAATTCTCACATGACCTAGTCATGATCTGGCTTCTCTCCGTCTCTGCGTCCTGTGTCACGTTTCGGGACTTTCCCTCATTTCTCTCTTCTCTGTCAAAACTTTCCCCAGCCGCTCAAACACATGCAGCTGAACAGCCTCGGGGCCTTTGTACATGTTATCAGGTCCCCTGGCATGCTGCACGCGCCCCTTTTCCCCTCCCACTCGCTCTCCCAGGACTGACCCCCCCCACACACACACACACACAGCGGCTGTAGCTCACCCTTCTCGTCCCTTGGGCGACCCCGACTCTGCTCCCCATTAAAGCCAGATCCCCGGCCTAGGCTGCGTCAGCCCTTGGCTTGGCTCTTGCTGGTTCCGATCCACCTTGCACTTGCTTCCCTTTCTCTTTAATTCAGTCATCTCGTCCTCATGTCCCACAACTAGATCACTGTTGCCTTGGGCACAAGGACTGTGTATAACTGATTTCCCACATCCTCTAGTACATGGTGTGGCACACAGGAGGGGCTAACAAACGAACGATTGGCTCGGGGGGTGCCTGTGAGAGATTTCACCTGTCGAATGGTATTTTTTATTCTCAGTTCCCTCTGTGGATGAGCTAGGAGATACTCTCAAGACCTGGTTGTTCGATTTAGACATTTTCCAAGAAGTTTCTTTTCTCCTTCTCCTTTCTGTCCTCTGTCTTGGCCACCTCGATGTCCATTCACAGCTCCTGTCATGGATTTGGCAGAAGGCGTGGCACGCATCTGCTTGGCTGCCCCCGCAGAACATGGCTCCGGCCAGGGTGGTAATCGTTGGCTACCCTGTCACGTAGGGACCAGTTATTATTTCAGGGGTCTGGGAGATTTCTGTTCACTCAGAGCAGTGAGAATCCACCGAATGCCAGAACAAATAACCCTTCAATCTCAGAAGCTTAAATTATACCAGTACACATTTACTTCTTACTCCTGCCAAGTCTGGGATGAATGTCCCGGGTCACGTGGTTCTCCTCCAGGAGGGGACTCAAGGCTCCTCCCGTTCTATGACACTCCATCTGCAACACCCACGATGTCAGAAACAAAGGAAAAACATGACTAATAATTCTCTCCAGCTAATGAAGCTAGTTAATGCAGTTCAGTAGGTGACAGTCCCATCTAGTGGCAAAAGGCACATGCGGAGTCAGTTCCCCTCACAGTCCTGCACCAGCACCTGCCCACCCATCATCTCCAACCAGCCCTCCCTCTCCTGTTTCACATCCCCTGGCACATGTGGCCCCAAGTGTGGCAAAACTCACCACACTTGATATTCCTGAATCGCTTCTCCAGAGCAGAGAAAGAGCATCTTCCGCTGTTAGTTTATTTCCTTATAGTTGACAGATTTTGTTCTGTTGGATTTTTTTTTTTTTTTTTTTGCAATTGGAAGAGTCCTTTTGTGACCTTTTATCATAGATACATTCAAGCATACTCAAAGGAAAATACCCAGCCCCGGTACTGACAGAGTCGTGGTCTGTGGTACGTGGTCTACACCCCTGCCTGCCACTTCTCCCCTCCTCTCCACACCATCTTGCAGCAAGCCTTGACAGATGGAGCCACTGCTGGCATTACAAACCTCTAACAGCTCTACCCAATAGAACCGCTCACCCCGACAGGCACTTAGACCTCACTTGATTCGGCCCCTCCCTGACAATATTTCCTGACACAGCTGTCCTTCTGGTTCTTGGACTCGCTAAGCATTTCCCTGCCTCAGGTCCTTTGCACCTGATATGCTGCTGGCCAGCCAACACACTGCCCCATTTTGAAGTAGCTAACTTCCCCTGGGCATTCACAGCTCAAATCTGAGGTCCAATCTCTGAAAGTTCCCTCAGCAAATCTGTCTCATAGTTCCCAACACCCCAGACAGCCACTTTGCTCCTCAACACTCTAACATTATTTTGCTCCCAGAAATAGTGTGCTACTTCTAAAATCAAAGGCTCCAGAAAAGTAGGTGCCTTGCTGGTTCTGATGATCTATCTCTATGGCTAGAAGGTGCCTAGCAGAAAATAAACATGGGACATGTACTCAAGAAAAACAAGAAAGAGGAAAATGTGAGCTTTCCGGAGGCGTTTAAAAATAAATTCCCCAGCTGAGTCTTGTGGCAACAGCCTGTAACGCAAGTTCAAGCCCAGCCTGTGCCACTCAGCAGCTTAGCAAGACGCTGTCTTGGATAGGTGAGAAAGAAGGGCTGGTGACGTAGCTCAGAGTGAACGTTCTGTGTTCAATCCCCAATGCTGTACGTGAACCACTTTCCCTGGTGTGCTTATGATAGGAGAAATGTATTTACACAAATTTATTCTTCGAGAAAAAAGAACAATTTGCAGCATAAAGGCACCTGCTTCTGTGGATAATCATAATGACCCGAGTTCTGATTCTGCAAACAGAAAAGAAGTACGAATGGTGGAATTTGGGGTTCATAGCATTCATTAAGATGAGGAGACAGGGGTTACAGCTCAGACAGAGAGTGCTCACTTAGTAGGTATGTGGCCCCTCCTGGCCCATGCCTGTGATTCCGACACCCAGGGAGGCTGAGCCAGGAAGATCACCAGTTCCTAACCCAGTCTGGGCAACTTAGCAGTTTAGCAAGACCTTATCACAAAATGCAAAATAAAAAAGAGCTGGTGATGTAGCTCAAAGCCAAAGCCTTGATGTTGTTGACCTCCAGTATTAAAAGAAAAGAAAAGAAAAAGGGAAGAGGAGAAAAAAAAGAGGGAGTACCATCCCACAAACCTCTAAGAAGATGATGTTTGAAATCGCTTATTTATGAAGAAGAGAAAAAAGAGAATATCATGCCACAAAAACCTCCAAGGAGATGAAATTAATAAATTTTGAAACGAAAAATAAAAGCTAAAAATTTGGCTTTGTTGAAGAAATTCTCCATCAAGGACCTTTGGAGTATTTGGGGACCTGATCAGAAGGAGCTCAAGTTGTTAGTGACATTATCTTTCCCTTCTAGTTATTCCTATTGTCTTTTAGAACAGCACCCACCTGTGCACTTCTGTTCTGCCAGAGCACAGGCTCTACCACACTCCCTTGGTTCTTTCTTTCCTCTCTGTCTTCAGAATAAAACGAAGAATGAAGATTCTCTTTTCTGCCCGGAATATTTTTCTAGAATTGATGTTTCTAAACGTGAGGGCAGATTTCTTCACATAAAGAGCACGTAGTAGAAAAGTTTTTTTTTTCTAACTTTGTATTAATCAGATGCTTTAAACTTAGCCCCCTGCCCACCTCAAGGCCTTCCCCAGCAGGGCCCGTCCTCCCCTGGCAGACCTGGCTTTCTCTCAGAGGCTCCCTCCAGCTCTCCAGACGCCTTGGCTGGGTGACAGCACGCCCTTAGTCGTCTCCCACATGGCGGTCCACGGTCTCGGGAGGAAACAAGGGGGTGATTGATGTGGCACTGTTAGGAATGCGCAGGGCATGGGCAGGCTGCCAGCATGAAGTAAACCCCTTGAAAAGAGAACTCCAGGCAGCGAGGGCAGAGCGCTGCAAAGCCCTGAGCCCAGGCCCAAGAGAGACTCCATGGGGAGGGAAAAAAGAAGCTTTTGCTGGCTTCCTCATGCCACAGCCTGGACACAGGATTCTTGTCTAGGGGCCCTGGTGGTGTGCCACACTGGACTGGCCTGGACTAGCCTGGGAAATGTAGGACAAGAGTTTCTTTAAAGAAGCTGCTTACAGTATTGAGGGTGGCACAGATCCAAATATTTCACACATGTTTATTTAATGCTATAGTGAGCATTTTTCCATGTGCAAGGACAAGCTCCTGACATCCTCGGCTTACCTTGCACATCCTTGTAAGACAGGATTGTGATCATTCTATAGTCGGGTGAGGAAAAAGTCAGAGAAATATGGGACCTAGGCTACATCCCCAGATAGCAAGAAGGGGACAAGGAGCTAACCTGTAGCCCATCATCCAAGCAAGATCTTGGCCAGTCACAAAGCCAGCCCAAACTGAGATTGTGTCACCATACCTGGACTCAAAGCCCCACTTTCTAGCTTTCTAGCTTGGCAAGTTCTAAGCCTCTCTGAACTCCCCTTTCTTTAACTATAAAAAGAAAATAATAATAGGGCCTAGAGTGTGAAGTTGTATGTGGATCGAATCCGTTAGTACTGTGTGTACATTATATGTCCGTGGCTGTAAGTCCTAAGTCCTGTTTCTTACTCACACAGAACCTTGATTTGCTGGTCCTGTCTCCACACATCCACATGTTAAGGGAGGACATCCAAGCTCATGCCAATTATTTCAGAGAGGGAGCATTTCCACTGATGAGAGTTTACAACTGAATTTTTTTTTTCTTGAGGTGGGTCTTACTCTATAGTCCAAGCTGGTCCTGAACTTACTATGTAGCCCAGGCTGCCCTTGAACTTACGGCAGTCCTCATGCCTCAGCCTCCCTAGTGCTAGAATTATAGGCACGACCCTGCACAGCTTCCAGCTGGACATTTTTAGGTGATATAGCCATGTTTGAAACCACTGCCTGCAAAGGGGCTGGAAGTCCTTGTGTGAAGGGCCTGGCGGGCACTGTAACCCTCTCTACATGACATGGTGCCCATGTGGCCTTTGCCATATAGCAGCTGGGTACCAGGGCAGAGCTGCTATGTCCTCTGACACCCTTGTTGTGAAAATCCTCGAGGGCCATGACTGGCCACTCACCCATAGGACTGTACAGTGCACGAAGAGGAACCGGTTCCATGGGCTCAGGGAGACTGGCTATGGGTCAGATCAGAGGCAGAATCAGAATAAACTATCCTCCCCAAAGCTCCATGATTGTCCCCTCACCCCCACCTCCCATTCCTCACCCCATCCTTTCATCATCCTCACTCAAAGGTCCTGACAGAAGCCACTGTGACAGCCAGGGGGTTGCTCTCAGAGACAGCATGTTGCAAACCCTGGAGAGACCTCTCCATTTATCATCATGCTCCAGAGAGCATCCATGATCCCAACAGGTTAAGGATGCTTCCTCGTTTCCACTGGGTGAGCTATCCTTCTAAGCTGGGGTTTCCTGGAGGGCCCCAAAATGGCCCTGGGCTGCAGAGGAGGCTATAACTAAGCAGCGCCCATGGAAGGGACAGGAAAGAGGCCAACCCAACAGGGGACTCCCAAGTGGAGGAGCCTGTGCTGGGCATGCATGCCAGGCTCTTAAGTGCCAGGCTGTCTAGGCTGGCTGGGCCATCCTACAAGCACAGCCCTGTTGGAAAGCTGAGGTGTTCTCTGGGGAGCTAAGAGCCAGAAGCTGCCAACCTGGCGGCTCCACCCACTGGCCTTGTGTCCCTTCTGGAAGGGGACCTTTGTGCTTGCACTGTGACTCTGGGCAACTGCCACATACGACTGCTGTCAAATCCCACCATCAGACCTGCCAAGGTAGAATCTGATTCAATGAGTGACCAGTCGAAGCCAGCTGCGATGCGCTCACCGCTGACCGAGCAAGTGTGCCCATCACCCCAGATGCTGGGCTCTGAACTTGACCCGGGAAAAGAGTATTATTTCTGGGCAGGAGAAGAGAACTGGAGACAAGGGACATCTTAATCTGGGAATGGATAATTATATTTGGTCATTGTTGAGAAGGTAGAATGCATTTTCAGTGGAAAATCCTATTATAAGGGGGTACACGTTCATGAATGCCTTGCAAACACTTATTAAACTAGAAGAGAGGTCATCCTGAGGTGGGCATGGGAGTGGCTCCAAGCCTCATCTGTGTGGCGTAGGGAATCCCACAAAAGGAGAGCCTGGGCAGTACTAGACACGTTAAAACACACCCGCACCAAATGGGGACCCCGGGCTGGAGGGGCTCCCAAGGCTTCTATAACTTAGTAGAGAAGCACCACGCTGAGCAAGACTGTAAGGACAAGAGGTCTGCATCACGGAGGATCCCTGCAGCTAAGGGACCCTGTCCCGTGCCAGGAAAGTTAAGTCGCCACTTAATGACTTGCAGGTTTTCTTGCTGACACGCGATGCCCCCTTCGGTGCGGGCACCTTTCCAACCACCCTCACAGAAAGGCAGGGACAGGGATGCGCAGCCAGCCCTTGGTTAGCCTCTAGCGTGACCCTCCAGGACACCTGAACCCGCCCATACCTCACAAGTGGCCGTTCAGGGAGCAGCCACTAGATGGCGCGTCCTCCCTGCCTACCCGGGAGCACCCCGCGGGAGCACTCAGCGTTGTAGCCGGCTTGTAATTGCCTTTAGGGAGAAGGCTGCTCACGCAGTGCCCTAGCGGCAGGGAACGCTCCAGGAAGCTATCAAAGGGAGTGAGCGACATGCCTCCCGGGACGAAGAGGCTGCCACACAGCACCAACTGGCAAAGGACCGAAAGCAGAGCAGCCGCCCACTCGGGCCTCAGGTGTGCAGTTGGATGGGGGACGAGTGTCCGACTTGCAAAGACTGGGCTGGCAAGGTCTGTCCCCACCCTTGGCGGGCTTTGAAGAGCGGTAGTAGGGCACTTGCCTGAGAGGCGCAGGAGTCTGGATTCCGTCCCCAGTGCTGCAGGAGAGAAGGCCAGGGAAGCGCTCACACGCCCAGGACTCTGGGGATCTTACCAATGTCTCCTTACAGTCCCACATGGATATTCTCGTTCTTATCCAGACAAGAGCAATATTGTGCACACTGAAAAGTAGGTGATATTTTCTAGATTTGTCTGTTGGACCCAGAGGGCAGATCCTGAAAGGCGTAGACCAAAATAGAATTGAGGAAGAAGGTGCGCAGACCTCAGAAGCAGACTGCTCACTCAGAAGAAGAAACCAGCGAGGCTCAAAGCGCGGTCCACAGCTCTCAACTCCGAACTGCTGGAGACCACATCAGATGCAGGATGTTATCAGGGCTGTGGCTTCGTGCACTTCACAGGCTGTGGGGAAAGGCCTACCGGAGAGAGGCCACTCTGTCCTGGCTTCCAAAAATAGTGGTCTCCTGAGCAATCGATCTGCTTTTATTTTAAACACGCATCCGATTTCCTTTATCCGTGAGCTTCTAGGACCAAACTGGTGACCCGTAGAAAGGAAGTATATATGTAAGCTTGGGCTGTGTGTCTTCGTCTTCGCCTTACCCTGGGTCTATGTCATGTGACCAACTTGATCTTCCTGTTTATCTTGCTCCTGTTTTTAGCATTCACCTATATGTTACATCGCCTTTGTAAACTACCTTGATTCCCTGTGGGAGCAGAGTGGAACACAACGAAACAGGCACCAGTGGGGTTCTTGCTGCAGCCTTGCTTGAGCTGCAAGGGCTCATGGGTGTTTGCTACCTGTGGTTCTCCGCTTCCCAAGTGGTCCCATCTTCTGCACTCTCTCTCTTCGTGATGGTTTGTTCTTTAATTAGATACCTCCAACTAGTGTTTTCTAGAGTGTTTGCTTTTGCTGAAAGATGCAAAGCCTTATTTTTCTCATTTCTAATTTCAAGAAGTATATTCTAATTTCTCAGAGGACTTAGGTAGCTAAGATGGGGGTTAGGTTTGCAATTTTGATTTTTTGAGGTCAGAGGACCACTGGTAATGCTTGGATCTTAAATATTCTCCTAATGGTCCATCTGCTAAAGGTGTGGTCCCCAGCCTGTGGCACTTTAGAGAAGGAGAGGAACCAGTCGGAGGTGAGACCTACAGCCTTGGGGATGTGCCTATGCTGGGTACCGGGGCCCTTCCTCTCTGTGCCCAGTGGCTCCCCTACCAAACTCTCACCACCACAATATGCTGCTTCACCATAGGCCAATAAGCAGCTGGGCCAACCATCGACTGCTACCTCGGAAACCATGAAACAAAGTAAACCATTTCTCTCTTAAGTCGATCTTCTCAGGCATTTTGTCACAGTGACAGAAATCTAACCAGCATAATCACAAAATGCCCATACTAGTAGTATTTTACTAGTCTGACAGATGCTTTCAAACACAGCCCAGTAAATAGACAAGGCAAAAAGACTCAAGCCTCATAGACTCCCAAAGTGACGTACTTGAGCTGCCATTGTGACAAGCACTGAGACTATTTTTGAAAACCTTAATTCCTGAATCTCAAAGCTTCACCTCAAAATCAAGACACAGCAGGTTTCTCAGTACTATTTACTGAGTGAGTATGGGTGTTAGTGCAGCCAAACCCAATTACTGGGAAGAACTAACGTGCAGACCGGGTAAGTCCTTGGCAGCTCCACTGGCCCAGCCCGATGTAGAACTGAGTGACTTTTGAGGACACACAGATTTTCTAAGCTGACTGTTTGGTTTTCTCAAGACAGAAGGGACTGGGCATGTGAAAATTGTCAGCTTTAAGGAGAAAAACTCAGAAGGAAAACTTCTTTGCGGAATCCCCTGAAAATGCCATGATTTAATAAAATATTTTCTCTCTCTACCCGCTCTCTTACATAGGAGTAACTTGCCCTCTTCACACAAGCTAGCAATGAAACCCAACCAAGGTCCTGATCCTATAGCTTTTCTTTTTCCATGATTCCTTCTGAACATTTTATCCTTATATTTATTTACTTTTATTTCCATGTGTTTCATAACATTGGCCAGGCCCGCAGAGCTTAAAAAACAAAGAGATAATTAGTCTGGGAGTTTGGGCTATATAAACAACCCATTTCTCTAATTCAGGACCAAAGTCGGACTTGCCAATGACATACCTTTTGTCCTTATGAATACACATTTGTAACTGCAAATTTCACAAGTTGTTTTTCTTTCAACTCAGAATTATCTCATTTTCCCTGGCTCTTGTCTCCCATGATTTCCTCCCTCTCTCTCTCTCTCTCTCTCTCTCTCTCTCTCTCTCTCTCTCTGTCTCTCTCTCTCTCTCCCCTACCTTCTTCTTCTCTCTCTTTGCTTCCTACCTTCTTTTTAACTGGAAATCCAACCCAGGGCCTTTGCACTGATCCACATCCCCTCTCCATTTTTTTGTTTTCATTTTGGAACAGGGTCTTGCTGAGTCACTAAGTTGCCCGATCTGGGTTCAACATTGACTTCTCCATGAGGATATTTGGGTACCGGAGCATGGAGTAGGGGGGTGCCTTACAGAGCATGGCAGACAGTGTCTGGGTGAGGAGGCCTCTCAGCAGGCTGGGGCCTTTTCCTTCTCCACACAGCCTCCTTCCCTACCAATGAATCATCAAGCCTGGGGGAAATGCTTTCCCTACGTTTACAAAGCACTAAATTTAAGAAGACATTCATTCCTTTCATGAAGGAGGGGCCTAATGAAGTTTTCTATTGGCCAGTGAGAGAATGGTTAGAGCCCTGACAGATGGAGAAACAAATAAGAAGACTAAACTGAAGAGAGAATGGGGGGACCACTGCTCCCTTTTAGCTGTCAGATCTTTCCTTTTAAAAGGAAATATTTTGAATTGCTATTTCATGCCTTTGTTCACTACTAGTTTTTCCTTTCCAGATCATTCAGAAATGTGTAGAGGCACTCTGGTTCCTCCTGCAAGTGTGTGCTTCTCAGGGAACAATGTTCTTTGTCTTAGTGATGGAGACTACTCATTCCCAGGGAGACCCAGGGCCGGAGTCTCAACTCCTCAGGACCAGGCACATAGCCTGGAATGTTCTAGAGATGCAGGCCTGACAGAATTCAAATTACTGCTTGGAATCCAGGCTCCCAGGGAAGACTCTTAACCCTTTGGGAACCACAGAGATGCAGAGACCCATCCTGCTCTGAGCACTTGTCCAACTACATCTCTACAGGCCACCCTCCAGCGGGGAGGAGACTGTACATTCTAGTTGGGACCTGGCTCCCTGGGCAAAGTCCAAGGGTAACTTCTCCGGGGCCTTAGCTGGTCTCTATACCACAACCTTGAAACAGAAGACTCATCGTCTCGAGCATGCCCTGTGACCTGAAATGTCCCCAATGAGTGCTGCTGTGGTCAAAGGCGAAGCCATGAAAGACACATTGGCAGGAAAGTAGCAGTTTACGAAATCCAGCCCCCAGAATCCCTACATCAAAATCACAAGGGACAGGAAATGTTTAAAATACCAACTCTCCAGCACCTGTGCCTACAAAATCAGAGTTTCTCATTGCAAAGGGGGGATGAGTCTCTATTGCTGGATAGAGATCTAAAGAGGTCCTTCACCTTTTTCCAGCTCTCTTTGCCTCCCAAGATGACCCTAGAAAACTTTCCTGGCAGATATAGAAATCCTGGGATCCAAAGAAGAAAGTGCTGCCTGAAAGCTGCGGAGAACCGCCAGTCTACAGAAAATTATCTGTCACTCCTCCAGACTCTCGAATCTTGTAGGGGTAGCTGCGGCTCTTGCCTCAGTGCTCATGATAGGATTTAAAAGTGACAGTAGAATCCCTCCACAAAGCCCACAACAGCACAGATACCAGGTACCTGGAGATGACCTCAATGCCTACTGGCTCCTTATTCGGTATTTGCTGTTTGGCTCTGTCCTAATTATATCCCAAGCCAGGCATCACCTTGAGCCATCTTCAGTGGAGGAAACTGAGAGGAATGTAGCGGGAAGTGGAATCAGGGTCGCTTAGACTGAGGAAATCCCAACCCTGACTATCAAATGAAGCCAGGCGTGCTGGTAACCAATCTTGCAGGACCAGTCTTCATGGGCATCTGTGTGTGTGTGTGTGTGTGTGTGTGTGTGTGTGTGTGTGTGTGCGTGCATGCAGTATTGGGGTTTGAACCTAGCACCTTGCGTGTGAAAGGCAAGCACTGTACCACTACACTACAACCCAGCCATTTACTTATTCATTTCCTTATTTATTTAGTACATTTTGAGACAGAGTCTTAATAAGTTGCCCAGGCTGGCCTCAAACTTGTGATCTCCCAGCCTCAGGCTCCCAAGTAGCTGGAATTCTAGACACGTGCACCTGCATCCAGCTGGGGAGGCTTTTGAAAGGCTGTGTGTTTCTATTGTACAAACTGTTAGAAACAAGGTGCCAGGAGCCAATTCCTGGCATTGTTTCTTATAGCTGTGTGTCCCTGAGTGTGCTGTTTACCTTTCCTGAGCCACAGGTTTCCTTAGCCGTAAGGCAAAGATGATAGAGATAATGTTCCTATAGCAATAATGAGAAAATAAGGCTATGCCAGGCGCCTTGCTGGTAACGACACGTGTCTGCTCCTTCCCAATCCCTTCTAGCATTTCACAAGTGCGTGCATGCTGGGAATGTAGCTACATATCTGACACTCGGGAACAGCGTACCAGGGAACTATTCGAAATGCCTACTTTGATAAGGAGTCTGACATGCCTGATATTTGCTCCTGAGTCTGAGTGATGAGCATTATTGTTCATTTTTTAAAGCAAACAGTTGCCCTGTCTGTTGAGGATACCTCCCATCAAGACATATGCTCCACCAAGCTAGAAGTCGAAGATGCCAAAGCCGTCTTGCGTTTTGGATTTTCTTTGAGCCCTGCCGTGCTGGGGTAGCTCTGAGCATGGTAAATATTTAAGCACACGTCTTGTGTAACTGTCACAGATCTCGAAGCACCAGGAGCCACAGAGCAATAAGCTGGCACCTGCCTAAGTGTCCCGGCTTTGAGAGACAGCGTTTGTGCCAACACAGGGAGTCTGTTGGCTACCAGTGGCTGATAGGTAGCAGAATTTTCAGGTCTGTTAATTGTCTTGGAAGTAAATCCTTGAAATGAGAGAAAGAAAGAAACTGTAATTAAAGCTTCCCTTGGGCAGAATTTCCCAGTGAAGGCAGCTGGCACACTGCTTATGTGCCCGTTAAGCTGCAGGCGCTGGGCTGGGAACTTTACATACATTGAATCTTTTCATCCTTACAACATCCAGAGAAGGGACTATTATTGTCATCAAGAAAAGAAGGCTCAGAGAGGTTAAATGATCTGCTCCAAGTTCTTCAACTGCTCGGTGTCAGAACTGAGGCATGAAGCCAGTCAGAAAATATATCTGTGGAAACACGGAATCCATACCACTCTTTTTAACCTCCAAGTCCCATGGACAGCATAGGACTTAGAAACTGAGTATCTGAGACCTGAGAGAAGGCGGGTGTTTACAGGGAATGCCTCTAGGTTCTGACACTAAGGCAGATGCTGAGCCTGGTCCTGCCATGGGCAAATAGATTCCATGTCTTCTCTCAAAGTATATCTCTATTAAAACTCAAAGGGCTGGGCCTGGTGGTATGCACTACTGGAAAGCTGAGTCAGTAGGATCACAAGTTCAAGGCCAGACTGGGCAACTTAGCTAGACTCTGTTTCTAAATAATAAAAAGTAACAAGGGCTGGGGGTGTAGCTCAGTGGTAGCATGCATGAGGTTCCCAGCACTGTAATAAAAAAAATGAAAAAAGATCCAGGCAATATAAACATAGCAGAGGCAAAAGAAAACAGCAATGTGGAATGAAAGTGCTGTTTTGCCTCCAGGGAACAGAACAAGGGAGCCAATTAGAGCACAGATGAGTGTGCCTCACCTGCGTCAGCCAGCCCATCCTTCCCAGGATCTCCTTCTGCCCCTGGCAACCTCAGGGGTCCCCAGCACAGCAGGCCCTCTACCCTCTAAGTCTTGACATATGCTGTTCCAGGGTAGGTGGGCAGCTACACTTCTGAGCAGCAGTTCCTTCTAGAGGGCAAAAGATCTGCTTAGAGTCCTACAGTTTCTAGGTTAGTCTCCTGCCTACATACTCCTGGCAATCAGCTTGCCAGCTTCTTTCCAGACCCTAGATACTCCCATTGTGTGGCATCCTAATTGTGTTTGTTTGCCCCCACTCCCCCTCCATGAACTATGGGCTCATCCCAAGATAATCTTGTTAGCATTCAGTGGTGCTTCTCCAGTATGTGCCCAGAACACACAAGGACAACACTCTATAAATGGCAGCGGGGGGGCCCAGTGAATGGCGAGAGTAGCCTGGCAAACATATTATGTGACAATTTGTATTCTGTGGCAGGAAGCATCTGATCATCATCTTTATTGCAGACTTAATGCAGTGGGGTTTTTTTCAGGCAAAGGTAATCAATATGACTTCCTTTCCTCAGATAGTAAAAAAGAGTGTAGTCTTTGTAGAGATCTACCTAGAAATGACTAGCAACACAGTGGTAACCCAGTATGTGTGAAGTTATGGAAAAATGAGAATAAGAAGACTGGGTTAGTTGGCTTTCTGGCACTGTGACAAAATACCTGCTAAATTTATTAAAAGGAGAGAAGGTTTGTTTTGACTCTAATTCAGAGGTTCCAGTCCATGTTTGCTCGGTCCTGTTGCTTTGGGCCTGTGGTAGCCCAGTACTTGATGGTGGGAATATGTGGCGAAGGAAACCTGCTTAATTTCATGGTGGTTAGAAAGCAAAGAGAGATCAGGAAGGGGTCCCAACATCCCCTTCAAAAGTGCACTGCGAGGGGCCTACCTTCCTTCCATGAAGCCCTGCATCCTAAGGGTTCCTCCACTTCCCAACAGTGTCATAGACAAGGACCAAGCCTATAAAACATGGGTCTTTAGAGTACATTTAGGATTTAAACCTTAACAGATGTCTCAGAATTAAGAGATAAGAAAAAACTGAGGAAATTATATTTTTAGATCTCCAAGAGGATAGTTTTAAATTGGGATAATTCACCTCACTACTAAAAGTGGAAGATCCACTTTATTCTATATATTTATTAAGTGAATGTGTGTTAAAGTCTTGCTATTTGTGAGGAATCCCAGAGTTGTGGGGGCTCAAGTAGAACTAAATGACTTTTCTGAGCTCAGAGATCCTGGCAGGTAGGAAAGACAGACATCTCAGTAAATAGATAATGGCACAGGTGATGGGAGAGATGCCCAAAGCTGGAGGAGAGTTAAGAGGAAGACTGGCAGGGAGCGGAAGGGAAAGGAGAGGTTCTGCTCGTGATCTGCCTTAAGACATGCCACCAGCAATGGCAGGCGGGCGGGCAAGGGGAGAGGCAGCTCAGAGGGCAGGAGCAGCACCCTGGAACTGAGAGGAAGAAAGCAACCATAATTAAAGCTGAAAGGAGGGAGCAGCCTGCCCCGGGTGACAGCCTGTGCACATCTACACCTTTCGATCCCTTGTCCTTCCCGCCACTCCGAGGACACTCTAAACGTGGCAGTCTGGGTGGGGACAACAGATAAATTATGAGGCCGCAACTTAAAACAGTCATACAAGTCTCTATATGAAAGAGTTTAAAAACAAATACTATGGGAATTCTGCCAGGGAGTTGTATCGAAGTGAGACCTGGAGGAGAAGTGACCAGAACAGGACCTTGGCAGGGCAGAAGGTTGTAGTCGGGGGAGCTGATGGAACAACTTCCTTGGTGTGGAGGTCGAATAGTCAGGGCAGCAGGAGAGTGCAGCATTCCCTCTGGGTGTTTGGAGTTCAAGAGTGAGCAGGCGATGTGCAGAGAGTCACATAGCTCCAAAGCTACTGCCACACTAGGTGTGGTGGTGCATGCCTGTAATCACAGCACCTAGGAAGGCTGAGGCAGGAAGAGCACAAGTTTGAGTCCCGCTTGGGCAACTTAGCCAGATCCTGTCTCAAAATTAAACAACTAAACTAAAAAAGGCTGGGGGGTGTAGCTCAGTGCGAAGACTTTGGGTTCAATCCTTAAATACTTTCAGTTACAAATTTATTTTGAAGATGCTGCTGATGGCTGATCTTTGGTATCCCCAAAAGTTTGCATGTTGGAAACTTAATCCCAACGCAATAGTGTTGGGATATGTGACTTACCAAGGTTTTAGGTCATGGATGGATTAATGTCCTCGTGACAGAAGGTTAGGTACAGTATGAGTGGTCTTGTCATAAAGGCAAGTGCTGCTTTCTCCCACGTAATGACACATCAAGAAGGCCCTTGCCAGGTGTGGTGCCTCAGCCTTGGACTTTCCAACCTCCAGGCTATAAGAAATAAATGTCTTCTCTTTGTAAAGTATGCAGTCTATGGTGTTGTATTACAGCAGCATTAAATGGACTAGCACAGAGCCACTGGGGGTTATGGGAACTCTGATGAAGAGACTCGAGTAATATCAGTAGGGCGCAGTCAATATTAGAAATACTAATGAGGTCTGTCCTTGAGACTGGGACTTACCTGTAGATCTCCAGCATTCTGTGTTTAGGCACTGAAGCGAAGTGAGACTTGTAGGATAGATAGGAACAAGCAGGGAAACCTGATCTGGTCCGATCCTATCTGCTATCTTTTCACTGGAGGTAGAGTTTAACAGATACCATCCTCCTAAAAGACAGCAAGTTCTAGCAATCACAAAGGTTATAGAGTTATACCAAGTTCATCTTTTCTTGCTGCCTTCAGCCTTTGCCAGTAAATCCTAAATGTTTTCCTAATAAGTATAGATTGAAATAATAACTTTTCTCCTGTTTTTCAATAGAAAACAAATGATCACAGGGAGCAGCAGCACAGGCCTGTGATCCAAGCCACGTGGGAAAGTAGAGGCAGGAGGATTGCTGATTCGAACCTACTTTGGGTGACTTAGCAAGGCCCTGTCTCGAAATCAAAAATTAAAATGGTCTGCAGATGTAGCACAGTGTGAAGACCCTGGGTTCCTTCTTTAATCCTGCAAAACCACAAGAGTCTATGCCAAGCTGTGTGGTGTAAAGCAAAGTCTTATCTCTCTTCTAAGCCTACCACTGTCTCCAAGGCTTCCTCCTAAGTCTGAGCCTGTGAATAGTCACAGTCGTCTAAGTTTGCACTGCAGGCCAGCCCTCTGTGCTGCGTGAGAGGTGCTATACTGAATGAGGGCTTACCTGCCACCGTGGACCAAAAAACATGCACTGAAAGTAACACCAATATGACAAAGAGAATGCTGGGAAATGGTTAGCAAGTATAATATTAAGAAACACAATGTGAACTTGAGACGAGAGTAATAGTTCGTATATCCATGTGATCACTGGAGTGCCCAAGTTTTAGAAGCCATGAAGCAAAGTTTCAAATTCGTACAGAACCTTCCAGCTGCTCTTACCATACCCTTCTCTCTATGTTTTGGCCTTAGTCTCTTTAAAAGGTGGTAGATACTTTTCCACAGGAGACAGGGAAAATGACCATTATTATGGTTGGCCCTTAAATATTCTCCAAAGATCCATGTGTAAGGAACTTGATTTCCAGAGTGGTACTATTAGGAAATGGGTAGTGGAAATGTCAAGAGGAGGGCCTTAGTTATAGGTCTTCAGGTCACTGGGACCATGTCCACAAAGGAGGCATTGGGGTCCCAGTGCCTTCCTTTCTCTCTTTTTCTCTCTTGCTCCTAGCTCTCAGGTGAGCACGTTTACCTTGCCATTTACTCTGTAAGCCATGATAAAGCTTTTTGCTTTGCGAGTCAGTTATCTCAGATATTTGTTATAGCACCAGAAAGTTGACTAACATAACCGTCAACAGCTTCTAGAGTCTTCTTCCCTGGTAAAGGAATACCCCTTCCTGCATAGTCATAGTTCTAATGAATCTCAGGAAGAGATCCTCAGCCATGACTGGGTGAAGGGTCCTCCCTCAAGGGAACGGTGCCAGGGAAGTTGAAATATGGAAAGAAATCCAGAACATTCATCTGGGTTTGGGGTACCAGACCATAGAGGAAGGGGGTCAGAAAGGATACAGGAAGTCAATTAAAGAGTATGCACATGGCTTGTGGTGAAGGACATCCTCCCAGAGTCTGTCACTCTCCAAAGTGTCTGGCCTGAGTTTTTGGATCCTTGCCTCCAGCTGCCTCTTTTTCCTGATGGCTAAGAGACCCCACTTATCCCTTCCAGCACAGCTTGAGCCATTTTCTACCCATCCCTCCTTCTCTTGCTGCTGGGTCTCTGAAGTTGCTAATGCCTGCAGTTAAAATTCAACCTTTTCATCAAGTGAACATTGTGTCAGACAGAAACAACAATGAGAAATGATGAAAGGAATATCTAAAGACCTAATATTCTTATCAGTCAGAGAATTATGAAAACCTGCAGCTTGAGAATGTCAGGTTTGGGTGAAATAAGATTAGTTAGATTCAATTGTTCATCAATTGACACATCTTCCAATGAATGTGGGTTTGAAATTCACAGCCAGGGGTAAGGGAGCATTCTACTTGTGAATCTTTGTATCCAGTGGTTAATCTTTGGCCAGGAGCTATTCCAGTGGTTAAGGAAAAGGCTTTACCAAAAGTAGGATGTGATTTCATTTTGAGATAAGACAACTGCGTCTGTGCTTTGTGAGTACCCTTGTTCATACAATCAGAGCCTGCTGTGCTTGGTTACTAATTGACCCCCAATTCCTGAGTGCTAGAAGCCTGCCCTGAAGTGTTTGTCACTGGCCCATATGCCTGGTGCTCTGTAGTCATGTCCACGAGTTAGGCAGAGGTACACTGGACTCAATCACAAAGGAGCTCTTCCTGAGTCAATGGTGGGCTACCTAGGCCTTCAGTGACAGCAGGATCTGCCTATCACTGAAATGCATATTTTCTCTATGAAGCTGTTTAGCACAGAGGCCTTAATTTTCTGGTTATCTAGCCAATACATATCCTGCTAGTTCTTGATTATCAGATAGCTAGTTATTACTGATTACTTTGGTGATAACCTAGAATATTGAAAGCTTTCACTTTATTTAAAGACTGACTACCATTTTTGTGTGGGGTCCTCCTAGAGCCTTAGTCAACTACCTTTGACCGTCTCACGTGGGTCTGGGAGCTGTGGTACAACCTATAATCCAGCTATTCAGCAGGCTGAAGCAGAAGGATCACGTTCCAGGCCTGGGACACGTAGCAAGACTTTGTCTCAAAATAAAAACGGCTAAGGAAACAGCTCTGTAACAAG